>SKCR01051506.1:0-15526 GCA_019454045.1 Zanthoxylum bungeanum | reverse complement strand
ACTCCAGTTGCTGTTTTGGCTGTAGGGACTTTTGTTTTGGAATTGCCCTCGGGGCATATGTTAAACTTTTGAACTGTTATTATATACCTAGTTTGACTAGGAATATCATATCTGTATCTTTGTTAACCCAGCATGGGTACACTTTTGTATTTAGAAACACTGGGTGTTATTTATATAAAAATGATGCAGAAATTTGCACTGTTGTAGCAAATAATGGCCTTTATATTTTGAATATAAATGAATCTCCTAAACATAAAATAACAAACAAAAGGCTCAAAAGAGTAATCTAAAAGATGAAGCTTAATGTGGCATTGTCGTCTAGACACAAAAAAGACTCGCATATCCACACTTTCGAAGAGTGGGTACTTGGACGGATTTGATCTTAATTCATATGATGTCTGCGAATCTTGTCTTTTAGGCAAAATGCCTAAAACACCTTTTAGTGGTAAAGGTGACGTGCCACAGAACTGTTAGCCCTCGTTCATAGTGACGTATGTGGGCCCATGTCTAGCCAGGCTAGAGGTGGATATCATTACTTCGTAACCTTTACGGATGATGCATCTCGTTATGGTTATGTGTATCTAATGAGACACAAGTCGGAAACTTTTGAGAAATTCAAAGAGTTTCGACACGAAGTAGAAAAACAAAAGGTAAGAGTATTAAGACATTGCGGTCGGACCGTGGTGGCGAATACTTAAGTTATGAGTTTCAAGATTACTTGAAAGAAAATGGTATTCTTTCACAGTGGACTCCTCCTGGAACACCACAATTAAACGGTGTGTCTGAACGGAGAAACCGTAACTTGTTAGACATGGTAAGGTCGATGATGAGTCGTACTGAGCTAGCAATATCCTTCTGGGGATATGCATTAACCAGTGCGGTACTTATTTTGAATAAGGTTCCGTCAAAATCTGTTGAACAGACTCCATATGAGAAATGGACAGGAAGGAAACCAGGTTTCTCTTTCCTGAATATTTGGGGATGCTGGGCATATGTTAGACGTTTGGAAGGTACCAAACAAGAACCCAAATCAGATAAATGCCTTTTCGTGGGATATCCTAAGGAAACCAAAGGATATTACTTCTATCACCCACAAGAGAACAAAGTGTTTGTTGCTCTACATGCATTTTTCCTTGAGAAGGAATTCCTAGATGCAGTGGTAAGTGGGAGGAAAGTGGAGCTCGATGAAAATCGTAGTGATACTGTTCCTGGCAATGAATCAACGACGGAACATAAACAGACCATCCAGGATGAGTCTGTACCACACAATCTTCAGATACACAAGGACCGCGTAGGTCGGAGAGAGTCAGGAAGGTACCTGAGAGGTATGGGTTCCCGATCTCTCCTCATGTAGATATTAATCTTATTGAGGATAATGAACCGACTACGTATGAGGAAGCAATACAGAATATTGATTCCACTTTATGGCAAGATGCCATGAAGTCCGAGATGGATTCCATGTATGCCAACCAAGTTTGGACACTGGTTGATGCACCAGAAGGCGTAAAGCCTATTGGATGCAGATGGATCTTCAAGAAGAAGACCGACATGGATGGCAACGTACAAACGTACAAAGCTAGGCTTGTAGCAAAGGGGTATCGTCAACAATATGGTATTGATTATGACGAAACTTTCTCACCCGTTGCCATGATTAAATCCATTCGGATAATGCTTGCAATAGCTGCATATTTCGATTACGAGATATGGCAGATGGACGTTAAAACCGCTTTCCTTAACAGAAACCTTTTGGAGGATGTTTATATGCAACAACCTGACGGTTTTATCGTACCTAGACTTGCAAACAAGGTTTGTAAGTTAAATCGATCCATTTATGGATTGAAGCAAGCATCACGGTCATGGAATCAGCGTTTTGATGAGATCATAAAAGAATATGATTTCGTACAAAACGATGACCCTTGTGTATACAAGAAGGTTAGTGGGAGAGCACTGACTTTTATTGTCCTTTATGTCGACGACGTATTGCTTATAGGCAATGACATTCCCATGCTAACGTCGGTGAAAGCTTGGCTTTCATTAAAATTCTCCATGAAAGATCTGGGAGAAGCAGCCTTTATTCTGGGAATAAAGATCTACCGGGATAGATCTAGAAAGCTGCTTGGACTCTCCCAGAGTACATATATTGACAAAGTGTTGAAGCGATTCAACATGGATCAATCCAGAAGGGATTGATGCCAATGTCACGTGGTATCCTTCTGTCTAAGGACATGTGTCCATAAGACTAAAGAAGAGAGAGATAACATGAGTCGGATATCGTTCGCCTCGGCAGTCGGATCGATCATGTATGTCATGATATGTACGCGACCTGATGTGTCATATACTTTGAGCATGTGCAGTCGCTATCAGGCCGATCCAGGTGAAGGTCACTGGATGGCTGTTAAGAATATCCTTAGTATCTTAGACGAACCAAAGATGCTTTCTTAATTTATGGAGGTGGAGAACTTGAGGTGTCTGGGTACACCGACGCAAGTTCCAAACCGACAAGGACGACTTCAAGTCGCAATCCGGGTACATTTTTTGTTTGAATAACGGAGCAGTGAGCTGGAAATCTTCCAAGCAAGATACTGTTGCCGATTCAACACAGAAGAGGCGGAGTATATTGCTGCATCAGAAGCAGCAAAGGAGGCAGTTTGGATCCGAAAATTCCTAATCGGATTAGGAGTAGTTCCATTAGCTGCTGAGCCCGTGCCATTGTATTGTGACAATAACGGGGCTATAGCCAAGCTAAGGAACCAAGGTCTCATCAACGATCCAAGCATGTTCTTCGGCGTTACCATCTGATTCGGGAGATTATACATCGTGGCGATGTAAAAGTCGAGAAGGTCGCATCAGATGACAACATTGCAGATCCGCTGACGAAGTTGTTCTTCAGCAAGTGTTTGAACGACATATACATAGTTCAGGTATTAGATGCTTGAGTGACTGGCTATAGGCCAAGTGGGAGATTGTTAGACATTATGACCCATAGCGTCACTGTTTTGTAAATATTCCGGTAAGAATATTTCTGGATAATTGGGTAGGCATGGCGCTTTGCTAGAAGCCAACCTTGTCCTGTAAATCGGTAAAAACGTAGTACGAGATACGTACGTGTTTGGATTATCCAACGACCGTATTTACTGCCAACATATACGGAGATCTCTTGGGTCGCTTCCTGAAGATTCACCTATGATGTTTGATTCGAACTTTATTAATCTTGGATTAATTACGGAGAAACTTTATCTTGGATAAAATGCCTTATTAGGAGAGAGAAGAGATCGATTAATTTGGAATTAATCGATAAAATAATATATTCGATATATTATTAAACGAAATTAGATTTCGACGCGGAATTAAAATCGGATTTTAATTCGGGCAACGAATTATTTAGAATTAATTCATTAGCGAACTGATAGTAATTCCGCAAGGCGTAATTATTTAATTCACGTCGCGACGGAAATTCGTTAATTTGGAATTAGCGAAACCGAGCCCGAAAGTGTTTGCGGACACATTCGTATTTTGAATCGAGTGGTATCCGCAAATCGCATCGCGATATCTCATTACTTGATACGAATAGATGATGGATGTATCTAGTCACCTTTAAGGGATGATACATTGTCTCTAATCTCAAAGTAAGGTAATGATGGCAAATGATGAATTTTATTTTGGAGGGAAAACCTTTCACGGTTTTTGAAGGGTTTTTGGATTAAAAAATTCATTTTTGGTATTTGATATCATATTCTTTTATTTTTCATTTTGGTCTAACACGGTTTTAGAAAACAAATTGAGAACAAAAAAAATAAAAGACATAACACTCTCTCCTCTCCTTCTTCTTCACGCAAGCCGTGAGCTTCATCCATGGCAGAAAATTTTTTTCTCCATTTTTGCTAGCACAACAAGGGATCAAAGAAGGTGATAGGGAAACGCATTTGGAGCTTGGAGTACTAGAAGATTTGAGGCTTCTCACACTGTTGTTCTTGGCCGAAAACAGCCCCAAGATTTGCAACTTCTATCATTCTTGTTCTTGGCCGCATATCACCCACCTTGGAGGCTCAAGGATCCTCTTCACCATTTTCGTCACAAAGCTTTGTAAGTATGTTTCCGCCATCCTTCAAGCTTTGCATGTATGTTATTTGTATTTCTATGGCTTAATCTTTCTTTGGGACTAATTATAGAAACCAACATGATGGATGAGCCATCATCCACCATTACATGGGATGTCTTCATTCCTCTCACTTTAGCTCTGATGAATAGTGGCTTGTTGTTATTTCTTCCCTCTGTCGGGAGTTATTCCTCAAAAAAAGTTATTGCCTGCAAAGCTTCTTTCTGTACTTATCCTACAACATTGCAAGATTAGCATCTTATGGTACTATTTTTTGCTCAAGGCTTCAACCATAGCACGCATGTGCTTCTGTGACTAACACAATAATTCCCAGATGCTGACCTGTGCCTATGTCTTCGTTAGCTGGCGCAGCACTGCATCCCCTTCAGCATTATCCACACTTTATGTCACTTCTCTCCCTTTTGTCAACACTTCTTTACCCTTCTCAGCCGTATCACTGTAGAAACACCCGCTGCGTGTCATTCCTCTCACCTCTTCTTCATCACTTCTGGAGAAATCTTCCCAAAAATTCTTCCCCTGTTCTGTTTCATCTTCACTGTTACTATCCCAAATCCATAGGCAAAAGGCATGGTAGTCAAAGGATTTGAGGACAAGGCATTCGGGTAGGCCAGAGCTTATCATTTAGGTAGGTGGTGGGACAGTGTGATAATTTGGTAGGGGTTTTGATTGTAGAGTTTCAATCAAGTCCCAAGATCATAAATCATGCATAAAAACGAGTGAATACATGTCAAATGACGTGCGGAATAAACTCACATTGATCGGTTGGATGCTACGAAGACCAAAAACGCACTGCATGTCTCTGCTCGGCGTTGGTGGTGGTGGTCTCCTCCATGTTCGGCCATTGATGACCTCCATTGAAGCTCCAAGCTTCAAGCTTTCCAAGCTCACAAATTCGTTTCCCTATCACCTATGTATAACCCAAGGTGTGCTAGCACTTCTTCATCTTCCTTGCTTCTCTTCTTGATTCGGTCATACCAAAAATTTTGAGAAGAAATCGGCAGTGAGCCGTGAGAGGGAGAAGAGAGAAAGAGAGGGAAAATGGTTTCTACAAGAAACCGTAAATGAGAGAGAGAAATTGTCTAAAAGAAAATGTAATTTTGGTTTATATATTTTCCAAAAATAAAATAAACCATATACAACTTTTCAATTTTCCAAATTAATCGTTCTCTCTCTTTAATTAATATTTTATCCCAGATAAAATATCTCCGCAATTAATCCCAGATTAATTTTCTCTCTCTTCTAATTAATCCCAGATTAATTAAAGTGCGAGTCATACGTCATCGGTGAATCTTCAGGAAGCGACCCATGAGATCTCCGGATATGTTGGCAGTAAATACGGTCGTCGGATTATCCGAACACGTAAGCACCTCGTACTACGTTTATACCGATTTACAAGACAAGGTTGGCTTCTAGCAAAGCGCCATGCCTACCCAATTCTCCAGAAATATTCTTACAGGAATATATAGATCTGTATCAAGCGTAGTATACCGTAGTATTGTGTATATCGGCCCAGTATCGGATAGTCACGTGCTAGGCCTGGGGCTGGATTTGTGTCTGCCCCGTACGAAGCACATGTCGGATGTCTCGTAACTAGTCTCTATAATCGGATATGCATGACCTAGTCATAATATCCCGATGGTTGCGCAACACTCAAGAGCACTAGTACCGTATCCTGCGTGACATCATCTCCAATATGACTGGAGTGATACTTCCGTCTTGACATCACACCCAATACACTACGACTCTCTGATAAACCCAGAAGTGGTGTATGCAGAACCGGTTAAAGCCCTGTACCACCAATACCAAAGTCTACCGATTATCACAAGTATTAGCGATGCAAGTTCAGGTTAAGACTATAACACACCTACCTTGATTTCGGCCTCCCATAGACACATAGTCATAATACCAATGGGATTCCGAGGGGTCTATCTAGAGCGAAGCTGTTTCCCGTACCATCGGTGAAACACAACCTCCTATCGCACTTGCATAAGTATCCAATACTTAAATATATGAGAACTATGCCGTTGTGCCCTCACAACGCGCACAAGTGCAATACTAGCCTATTCCGCATTATCGATGTCCTGTCTCGATAATACTCCGGCTAGGGATATTTAATGATTAATCCTTCGTGGAATGATACTGTCTCATATCATCTCAATCCAGGAACTAATCATATGGACCTCTCTTCATTTATACATATATGGTGATCTAATCACAAATGATGAGAGTGCAATTTCCTTGTCACATAGTTAATTTGTACAACAACACCGTGATCTGTACAAATAGTGACGCTATGGGTCATATTATCCAACAATCTCCCACTTGGCACATAGCCAGTCACTCGAGTGTCTAACACCCGAACTATGTACGGTTCGCTCAAATTGCTGAGGAAAGGGTTTCGTCAGCGGATTTGATTGATTATCGTCTGATGCGATTTACACGATCATCACATCGCCACGATGTATGATCTGAACGAATCAGATGATATAGAAGTATATATATGGATCGTCGATGAGACCTTTAATTCCTTGGCCTGTGCTGACGCCTAGCTCAGCTGCTAAAAGAACTATATCTAATCTAATTAGATTTATTTTCGATCCAAATGGCTTCTATTGCTGCCTCAGCTGCAGCAATAATTCGCATTTTTTGTATTCGGTAACAGTTATCTTGCTCGGAATATTTCCAGCTTACTGTCCCGTTATTCAAACTTTATAGTACCGCAGTATTTACCGGTTTGGAAACTTGCAGCAGTGATCCTAGTCACTTCAAGTTCTCCTACTCCATAATTTAAGACAGCATCTTTAGTTCTCTAAGATACTAATAGATGTCCTTAACTTCAATCCAATGACTATCACTTGGATTGTCTTGATTGTGACTCCATATGCTCAAAGCGTATGAGACACCATATCAAGTACATTTTAAATGTACAATTTCCTAGAGAGTGTTAACAACTCCAAATCTATCCCAGTAGATCTTTATTCCTTGAATAAAGGTTGTTACTCCCCAGAATTCTACGGAGAATTTCTTATGAAAGCCAAGCTTTCACCGATTGCTTTATGGGAATTTCATTTCCAAGAATGACATATTATCATTATTTTACATGACTTTCATGTCAGTGCACTCCCACTAACCCTTTTATATACACAAGAATCATTTCGTTTTGAATTAAATCATACTCCATTATGATTACATCAAAACGATAATTCCTAGAACCTATGCTTGCTTCAATCCAAACATGGATCGAATAACCTGCAAACCTTGTTTGCTTGTTATGGTACGATAAAACCGACAGGATGTTATAAACATCCTCCGAAAGGTTTCCTTTTCAGGAAAGCGATTTTCCGTTAAGCTGTCATATTTCATAAATGAAATACACAGCTTTAGCAAGCATTATCCAAATGGATTTACAATGGCAACAGGTAAAAGGTTTCGTCGGAATCAACACAATGTTGATAACTCTACCTTTTCTTTACAAACCTAGCTTAGTACGTTGGTATGTTGCCTTCCATGTATGTCTTCCTTGAAGACTTATAAAGTATCATAGGCACAATGCCTTATGGTACATAAACTAGTATCCAAACTTGTTGATATACATGGAATCCATTTTGGTCTCATGACACTTTGTCATAATAGGGAGTCGATACCTTGTATCACTACCTCATACGTAATCAGTTGGTATACCTTAAAAGATTAACATCTTTATGAGGTGAGATCAGAAACCCATACCCCAGGTTGTTTTCTGACTCTCTCTGATCTACGCGGTTCTTGTGTACTCGAAGATTAATGGTATAGATTCATCATAGATGAACTATTTGTGTTCCATTAAGGACTTCGTGCCTTGAACAGTATTACTCCGATTTTCATCGAGTATCACTATCCTCCCACTGACCACTGCATATCGGTATTCCTCTCAGGAAAAACCGCATGGTGAGCAACAATCACATTGTTCTCATGTGAGATTTATAAGTACTATACTTATGGTTTCCCTTAGGATAACCTATATTGGCACTTATCCAATTTGGGTCCTTAGTTTGGTATTATCCAAACATATGCCTAGCATCCCAAATAGTCAGGAATGAGAAACCCGGTTTCTTTCATGTTCATATCTAATATGTAATCTGTCAAACAGATTATTATGGAACCTTATTCTAAATAAGTTATTGCACTGTTAAAACTTATCCGTTGAAGGAATGGTAGCTCAGAGCGACTCATGATTAGCCTTATCATGTCTAACAAGATTCGGTTAATCCGTTCGGAAACACCGTCACTTTGACGTGTTCCGGGAGGAGTCCTCATTTGAAAGAATACTATACTCTTTCAAGTATATAAGAAACTTATGCTTAAGTATTTTCCATTACGGTCTTACCGTGACGGTATAATACTATAGCCGATCTGTTTGTCTATTCGTGTCGAAACTCTAAAAGTTTTTGATTTGTGTTCTTCAAAAGAAACACATAACCATAACGTGATGCCACATCCGTTAAGGTCACGAAATATTCATGTTCACATCTAGCCTAGCTAGATATGGGCCCACTAACTTCACCATGAATAGGGCTAACAGATCGGTGGCTCTTACACTATTACCAAGTAAACAGTGTTTTAGGTACTTTACCTAACAAACTAGATTCGTAGACTTTATTTGAATAGTCAAATCAGTCCTAGTACCCACTCTTCAAAAGTGTGGATATACGAGTCTCGTTAAATTGTGTCCTAGACAACAATGCCACAAATAAGTCTCTATTGATCAAATCAATTTGAGCTATTTATTTGTCATTTTATATGTTTGAGATTTTATTTATATTCAAAATATAAATTCTGTTATTTACATCTAATGTATTTATCTCAGTATCATTTTTATATAATAAAACACTTAGTGTTCTATAATATAAAGGTTTTATCCGCAACAGATTAAACACTGATATAGAGATAATGTCTCTAGTCAAACTAGTTACATTATAACAGTTCCTAATTAGTACACACACCCGAAGGGTAGTTCCTAAACTTAGGTATCTACGGTCGAAACACGCGACTTTCGTCCCGTTTCCGATTCGCAGAGCAATCTCAGCTTGAAGTCAGTATCCTGTTCAAAGTAGATTCTGAACATCAATACATATATTTTATGTACCACACTAAGTATTTAAATTCTAATTTCAATACTAGCTGTGAACATAACTAAGACAAACATTTTCAAAGTAAGAACCCTGCCATTTCTATAATTCCTTCGTGTCTGCCATATCCAAATGGAAGTCACTTTGGGATATGTCAATTATCTTTTCTATTTCACAAACCTTTGGCCAAGCCTTGGGTTTCGGAATATCGAAACGATGTGCACCTCGTGCTACATGCCCAATTGCAAACTTTGACTTTATCTCATCTAGAATAGTCAATTAATTCTCCAAGAATTATAAATTGCAATTTTAATACTTCTTAAATCTAAAATTAGATTTATGACAAGTATATTAAATTAAGCATTAAAGTCATCATCACATAAATCTCCAATGATTTTATGCTCTACTTATTTTTCTTAATTTTGGGCGTAAGGTTGTAATAAGTTATTTTATCAAATAAAGTAACCTATTATTTATTCCCAATTTGAAAATTAAATCATCATTAAAATATTTTAATCCCAGATTATATTTTAAATATCCAACTTTTCAATTTATATTGATTACAATAGTCCAACTATTTAATCAACGATTAGTGGTACTATATATATTATAATGATTATAATAGTCCAACTATATAATCAAATATAATCCAAATTAATTAACCTCAATTACATTGATTACTATAATCCAATTATAAAATCAACTGTAAACTGAAATTAATTAATTCAAATATATTGATTAATATAATCCATTATATATAATCAAGTATAATACAGTCCAACTGTTTATTAAAACAACAATTTAAATATTAGTTCAACTAACATTTATTCTAATGACGAAATAATTTAAATGAGCGCGTATGGCGAGTAATTGAACGAATATTGCAAATTCAATTCTTGCCTCCCACTATTTTTCGTCGAGCCTCTAACCCTCTGTCGAGTACTCGGGAAACCGTATTTCCTAGTGGGCTAGGATCCCGTTAAATATCACACAATCTTGACTTTGGCCAACAAATTGGATGATAATTAACTAGGTAGATCTCTAAGATCAATTGGATCTCATCCAACTCCTAGATCCAGTAGGTGGACATCCAAGTCCCAAATATATATCTTATATATGCCTATACATCGAATGTATAGCCTAACCTTTTTCCTCTGAATCAACTAGGCCTTGGCTTTGGCACAACAAACCTAGTGATCCCAGTCAAGCGCGGACCCATTGACATGGAAGCTTCGTAATCAATGTCAATGGACAAGAAGTGGTCTTGACTTTGGCCAACAAACCACAAATTGGACACGACAGCGATATGGAACAAAGCCTCGTGATTAAAACACATCTTTGACGGACAAGGGCTTGACTTTGGCCAACAACCCTTGATTAATTACAACCATGTATTCATACAAGCATGTTATCAATCAATCAAATTAATTAATCTTGATAATTAGTGATCATCCTATGTTCAAACAAAGATTTGATTTTGTTCGAGTCAAACTCGTATTGCGAACACGTACTCAAAGTACGATTTCTACGAATTAAATTAAATTACATGATTAAATCCAATTTAATACGTATTTAATTCTAATCATTATTTAATTCCAAATTAAATATTACACTTTATAAAATAAACCTTTACGACTTAAATTCCAAATTTAATCGTTACGGGTCTCAAAGCCCGATTAATATCCAATATTAATTTAATTAAAGTCTAATGGGCTATTAATTAATTTCTTGAGGCGTGGACTTTTGGTCAACTCGGGGCAACCCGCAACAAAAGTCCAATCGGGAGTTACCCCATAAGCCCATAAATTAATTTAGGCCCATTAGGCCCAATTAAACATTAAAGGTTCATTAGTCGCATTTGGGCATTTTGGAAGCGGTTTTGGGCCTAATTGGATCCAACCAATTTTGGCCTAAACCAACTTTGTACAACAAAGTCCAATAAACCCAATAACAACTTTAAAAGCCCAAATCCAATTTTAAGCCCAATAATTTAATTTAAAAAATTCTAAATTTTCCAATTAAATTACCTAAAGTGTATAGCATTATTAATTGCCCAAATCAAAGTTTCCAAAACATCAAATTTGTCCAATTAATCATGCTTAACATCAATTAATCATGTCCAACATAATTAAATCAAAATCAAACCCAATTTATACATGCTAAAGTCTCGGCCATAAGGGGAAAAAATGCCCAAATCAAATTCAATCCAATTGAACCCAATCAAACATAAATTCAACATCCCCAAATGATTTCTAAGTCATCCAATGAACAAAAATAAAAAAACCAAGACATTAGGGCACTTGCCAAATTCGGCCATCACAAGCAAATTGGGGAAAAATTGTTCCAAACACTTTTCATGAAATTGATCTAATCAATCATCAATTAAACAACATTCAAGCATTCTAAATCATCCAATTTCATTAAACATGCTCAAAATCAAGTTTACCCAAATTTGTCATGCCCAAAATTTGGGGAAAAATGGATCCAACCAAATTTCATGAAATTGATTATGCATAACATCAATTCAACCTCATTCAAGCATACTATACTAAACAATTTAATCATTTGATGCTCAAATCGAGTTTACCCAAATTAAAGTTTTGGCCAACAATAACCAAATTGGGGAAAATCAATCCAATCAATTTTTCTTCAAATTGATTACATATAACTCTAATTTAATCATATACAAGCATTCTTAAACAAACAATTTGTCAAAATCATGCTTAAATCAAAAAGACCCAAATTTAGCTCAAGAACCCTAATTCGTTTTATGCAACCAATAACTCAAGATACCATTGTAGAGTTTCAATCAAGTCCCAAGATCATAAATCATGCATAAAAACGAGTGAATACATGTCAAAGGAGGTGCGGAATAAACTCACATTGATCGGTTGGATGCTACGAAGACCAAAAACGCACTGCATGTCTCTGCTCGGCAGTGAGCTGTGCACAGGTGGACTGCTCGGCGTTGGTGGTGGTGGTCTCCTCCATGTTCGGCCATTGATGACCTCCATTGAAGCTCCAAGCTTCAAGCTTTCCAAGCTCACAAATTCGTTTCCCTATCACCTATGTATAACCCAAGGTGTGCTAGCACTTCTTCATCTTCCTTGCTTCTCTTCTTGATTCGGTCATACCAAAAATTTTGAGAAGAAATCGGCAGTGAGCCGTGAGAGGGAGAAGAGAGAAAGAGAGGGAAAATGGTTTCTACAAGAAACCGTAAATGAGAGAGAGAAATTGTCTAAAAGAAAAATGTAATTTTGGTTTATATATTTTCCAAAAATAAAATAAACCATATACAACTTTTCAATTTTCCAAAATACCAAAAGTCAAAAGCCAAAAGCAAAAAGCAAAAAGCTTTCAATCAACTTTTCACCCATCACTTCTACTTTTACTTTAAGTCACATCACATCACTTTAATAAAGTGACATGTTGTCAAGTCACATCACTCAAAGTGACAATTGATTCGACGCTTGATGTGACTAGTGATTTGACGCACGATTTGACTTGCGTGCCGCACTCGAATTCGAAAAATATTTGACATCCATTAAAGTGATGGCTGGCTGTTAAGTTTTTCTAAGGTCCCATGATCAAACAAGACATGAAATAATGCGTGAATACACCAACGAAGATAGCGGAATACTTACATTGGTTGGTAGAGTCGATTTGAAGACAAATGAACCCAAAAAACGCACTGCCATGTAAGCTTACTGCATGCAGTCCACTGCCTCCAAAAACAGAATTTTGAGATGAGAAACGCAGCTCCTAGCTTCGTTGGATGGATCCCGGCTCATGGTCGAACCTCCCTACCACCTTCGCAAGACTTGTAAGTGTGCTAGCACTTGAATTTTCACCATGAAAATCCACTCTTGCTTCCCTATGTTTCACGCCCAAACTGGTTCAAAACCAGTGAAGAACAACCACTGTTTGGCGTAAGAGAGATGAGAGAGTTAAAAATGAATTTTTTTACAAAAAATCAATTTATATTTATGCCATAATATTTATTAAATAATATAATAACTTATGACACAAATCATGCAATGGCTTAGAGTGTCAAACACTCAATTTCCATGCAAAACCATTGAGTGCATTGTACACTATCTCCATGCAATGCATTAGAATTAAATAATGCATAATATGACATGTGTCATGTGGGCCCCACACGTTTCCAAATGAAAGTGGGCCCACGTGCACTCACGCGTTCGGGTTCGATATTTCCGAAATACCGAGCTTACGTCGCGACGTTAATTCAATCGAATTTAAATAAATAATTGCGCCTAGCGAAATTATTATTTACGTCGCTAACGAATTAATTCTAAATTAACTCGTTTGCCCGAATAAAAATCTAATTTTAATTCCGCGTCGAAATCTAATTTCGTTTAATATATCGAATATATTAATTTACCGATTAATTCCAAATTAATCGTTATCTCTCTCTAGACGATATTTTATCCTAGATAAAATATCTCCGTAATTAATCCAGATTAATTTTTCTCTCATCTATATAATCCCAGATTATTCAAGAGTGCAAGTTGTGCGTCATCGGTGGAATCGGGAAGCGACCCATGAGATCTCCGGATAAGTTGGCAGTAAATACGGTCGTCGGAGTATCCGAATCACGTACGTACCAAAAAGTACTACGTTTACTAACGATTTACGAGACAAGGTCAACTCCTAGCAAAGCACCAAGTCATCCCAATTCTCCGGACATATCCTTTTAAGAATATTTAAGATCTATATCAAGCGTAGTATACTAATGTATTGTGCATATCGGCCCAGTATCGGATAGTCACGTGCTAGGGCTGGGGCTGGATAAGTGTCTGCCCCGTTCGAAACACATATCGGATGTCTGGTAACTAGTCTCTATAATCGGATATTCATGACCTGGTCATAATATCACGATTGGATGCGCATCACTTAAGAGCACTAATACCGTATCCTGCGTGACATCATCTCCACTATGACTGGAGTGATACTTCCGTCTCGACATCACATCCAATACACTACGATTCCTGATAAACCCAGAAGAGGTGAACACAGAACCAGTTAAGATCCCCAAACGACCAAAACTAAAGTTTACCGATTGTCGTAAGTATTAGCGATGCAAGTCTCAGGTTAAGACTATACACACCTACCTTGATTTCGGCCTCCCATAGACACCTAGTCATAATACCAATGGGATTCCGAAGCGTCTATCCAGAGCGAAGCTGTTTCCCGTACCATCGGTGAAACACGACCTCCTATCGCACTTGCACAAGTATCCAATACTTATATATATGAGAACTATGCCGTTGTGCCCTCACAACGCGCACAAGTGCAATACTAGCCTATTCCGCTTTATCGATGTCCAGTCTCGATGATACTACGGCTGGGATATTAATGATTAATCCTTCGTGGACTGATACTGTCTCATATCATCTCAATCCAGGAACTAATCATAGGGACCTCTCTTCATTTATATATCTATGGTGATCTAATCACAAATGACGAGAGTGCAATTTCCTTGTTACATAGTTAATTTGCTACAGCAACACAATGATCTGTGTAAATAGTGACGCTATGGGTCATATTATCCAACAATCTCCCACTTGGCACATAGCCAGTCACTCGAGTGTCCTACACCCGAACTATGTAAGGTTCGCTCAAATTGCTGAGGAAAGGTTTTCGTCAGCGGATTTGTTTGATTATCGTTTGACGCGATTTATACGATAATCACATCGCCACGATGTATGATCCGAACGAATCAGATGATATAGAAGTATATATCTGGATCGTCGATGAGACCTTTAATTCCTTAGCTTGTGCTGACGCCTAGCTCAGCTGCTAACAGAACTATATCTAATCTAATTAGATTTATTTTTGATCCAAATGGCTTCTATTGCTGCCTCAGCTGCAGCAATAATCCGCATTTGTGTTTTTATTCGGCAACAGTTATCTTGCTTGGAAGATTTCCAGCTCACTGTCCCGTTATTCAAACTTTATAGTACCGCAGTATTTAATCGTTTGGAAACTTACTGCAGTGATCCCAGTCACTTCAAGTTCTCCTTCTCCATAGTAAAAGATAGCATATTTAGTTCTCAGAGATACTAACAGATGTTCTTAACTTCAATCCAGTGACTATCACTTGGATTGACCCGATTGTGACTCCATATGCTCGAAGCGTATGAGACACCAATACAAGTACATTTTAAATGTACAATTTCCCAGAGAGTGTTAACAAACTCCAAATCTATCCCAGTAGATCTTTATTCCTTGAATAAAGGTTGTTACTCCCCAGAATTCTACGGAGAATTCTATGAAAGAT
>SKCR01051505.1:0-15575 GCA_019454045.1 Zanthoxylum bungeanum | reverse complement strand
ATAAAGAGCAATTACTCAAACCAATCAAATAAACCACTTTTCGAAAATCAAAAATCAAATTTAAAATTTATTAAATTATATAAATAATATAATTTAATAATAAATAATTAATAATCATCAATAATTATTAAAACTATATACTAACATGTTAATATATAGTATCAAGTGTGACACATCAATATTGTTAATCATATTAATAATATTTATATATATGCGAGTATATAATTGGATTATCCAATTATACTAAATCTGCTGTAGTATATCGAGCTAGCACGGGGACCAAATGGACCTATGGTTCCGAGCTCCAATAATCTCGAAATATTAATTAAGATCTTAATTAAATATTTCAAATTATTAACTCCGGGTTATTCCACTAAAAACCCGAAGTTGCACTCTCGTTGTCGCAGATGATATATTAAGCCAAACCAAATCGGTGTCCATCGATATAGTCATTACATACGAAATGACCATTCACGAGTATCTCATAATTAGAGTCTGGTCATAATGTCTGTTATACCCCTCTAATTATTTTTACCTTAAGTATAATTGATTCTCTAATGAACGATTTATTCATAACCATTATGAATTTTAATCTTTCTATTCGTAATAGAAAGACTTGAGCGCTCAAATCGTTCAAGCACCGAATCAACCCTTAAGAAAGATACTCCTCTACTTATCGCAAGAAGGAGTGAACTCCATGTCTATTTAAAATGTTCCCAGCTACACAATAGACCATGCCCCCAAAGTACGTAGTTATTGGTCGGGACTGCTACACCAACCTCACATTTGTAAATCAAATGACATAGCCAGCAATGCAAGAGTTCGTAGTACACTCAGGATTAAGATCAATCCATATATGACCATCTAGTAGATTGAAATGACTTTTTTTGTTTAACGAATATTAAAAGAATGTCTTTTCCATCTGGGTCCAGTCCGATATGATCACTGTTGGGATTTTGGGGATTGGGCGCAGCGGAAGTGCGGGTTCGGGCGAAATCGTATTTTAAAACTTTTTCAAAATACCGAATAAATTATTCAATATCTAATATGAATAATTGATTCATATTTCACCTAAACCTATTTATTCAATATCAAATATTGACATAAACAAGTTGAAAACTCGCAAAACTTTTACGAAAATCATTTTTCCGCGTTTTTGACCGAACCGACTACCCAACACTTATGGAAACAGCCCAGGTCAGCTCCAATAGTGTCGGGGCAGTTCATGGGCTTCCCGAACAGTGACGGAATCACTGTTTTCACAGCCGTCACCCGGTTGGCTCAAAATCCACCCGGTAACACCGTTTTTGGCCGTTTTCGCTTATTTCAAGTCGGAAACACTTTCCGAAAATTGTGCCAACTCCCAAAACTCATCCAAAAAATTCGTAACACATCAATAATATCCCAAAAATTCCAGTTTAGTCGAATCTGATCAGAAAACCAAAATAACCAATTTAACATGCTTTTAATCCAATTTTACAAGATTAATCAAATTAATCAAATACCAATCAAAGTCCCACCACATGAAGCAACCAAGAAAAATTCTAGGCTATCTTAGAGTGGATCAATAACTCTAGAATGGCAACAAGGTTGTCTAACAACAATTAAACAAATTGGCCTAATATTCTATTAATATTCACCAATTTCACTTCACATATGCTCAACCACTTCCAATTCATCATCAAACAACAAAAGCCCCAAAATTTCAGATTTAAGGAACCCTAGAACTATTCTAAGCATTCAATAAAAATAAGAAAATAATTTCCAAGTTTAGGGTTAAGTAGATTACCTTTAATCTCTTCAAACTCCAAACTTTTTCTTGAATTTTCCTTCAAAATCCATGGATTCTTGAAACCAATTTGTAAACCCATTTTTTTTGAGTTTAGTCGTTGATGATGATGATGAATAGAAAAAGAAAAACAACTTTTCTCTTTTAAAATGAAGTGGCAGAATATTTGGGTACTTGGGGGCATTTTTGTCCTTTTCAATTTAACAAATTAAATAGTCAAATTAACTTTCTAAATATCCAATTAAAATTAGACATATATAAAGCATAATCAATTCATGCCATGTTTTCCAATCAAAATTCACCAAGTATTATTCAATTAATAATAAATAGATAAAGATGGAAAAATCAATTATTTAATTATTTAACTATTAAATAATTAAACAATTCATTTATACAAATATATGTATTTTATTTACATTAAATAATAAATACATTTATTTATGGCATGTGTCAAAATCTCATTTGACGAATAATTAATGTGTATCTAATCGTATTATGTATCAAATACAAATACACAATAATTATTATCGGACAAAAATTCCCTAATGCATGTGTTATCGTTTAACGATTAAACGAACCAGATTAACTCACTTAATCTGGTGAAGTATTATGAATAATATGTATTATTCATATCACGCTGCCCAAGTGCTCAACGAGTACACTTCATATTATGGGACTCTCTAAGTTTAGGTTTATCCGTCACGAAATCTAATTTCGTGTCCATAATCCACCCACTCATGGATTATAACGACCACAGATAATCTCGCTAAACTATGCAAGCCGAGGTCACTGCATACGTATAATCCCTCCGGCATAGGCTATCCGTATTATACCTGGGATATAGATGAAAAAGTCAAACCCGTTCGGTATAATACAATCGACTTTCAATTTACGATCTCTAAATAACACTCGAAACTGATTTTCGAAGTTATACCACGGCCATGGATTTACTAGATCGTAAACACGTGAGGATGCCTATGCCTTGTACACAGGACTGACAGATCCTGTCTTGATACACACAGGATATCATGAGCATCAATCCACACCCAACGGATAGGCGGAGGTCTGATCATGATTAGATCGTTGATGTGACTGTCATCAAAGTGTGGAGGATAACTCATATATCCACAGTGGTATCTCAAGTCGAAGGACCACTATGCTCGCTCAACTCGAGAAGGTTCCTATTGATGTTGGTGTACCATATATTAGGAAACCTTCGGTGAGTCGTTCAGTGTCTCATCAAATAAACACCTACATGTCTATACGAGTCTCCTAAGACTCATGGTTCACTGGGATAAACCATCGGACCAAGTCATGATATACGACATGTACTGGTCTCAGCAAATTTTACTAACTGACCCGTGTTAGCAAATCTTGACCAGGAACTTTATTTAAGGATATACAACTAATAGTGCGCTTCCCAATGTCAATTACAAACTACGTTGTAACTGCACACTATACTGTAAATCCTAGGGTCTTTGTCTAATATACACGTATCACTGAACCAGATTCAATTTCGATCTAATCGTAATCAGATATCTAATCTCAATTAGATCGAATAAGCGTATAAAAGACAAGGGTGCTACCGTTAAATTAGTAATATTATGGAAAATACAATTGCTCGTATTTATGAATCAGACATACCGAATTGGCACTCGAAGCATCAACCCTAACAATTTCTCCCACTTGCTCTAGTGCCAATCCATGATATCATATACACATCTCAATGTGTATCGCATACTCATGGCCTTCAAGAGCTCACCATCACTCAGGAGGTAGGCTCCAACAAGTAAGCCTGTTGTAACAAATCGAGTCTGTCCAACAAACCCAACCATTTTCCTTAGCTAGCATCATTCATATTTTGTAGAATCCAAATTCCACATCAATATGACTCAGATGCTATATCAGTATTGTGCTATAGCTACTAAGTTGTCAATGTATTTAGAGATCAAATCCAAATACTTTGAGACCACCGCAAACACTATACTAATATGAAGACTTCTAATCTATGAGGTCACTATGCAACTTAATAAGTCAATACTTCTTAAGCTGCAACTGATTCCACTAGTATAGTAGAATCAATGGTGACACTCCCACTGCATCTTTCCTGACTTTATATGACATAGACCATCTAATGTCATAATTAGAATCAAAACTAATCTGACCTTATGGTTGCTGACTAAATTCTCCATGTAAGAGAAACTCGTTTTTAATATCTCAAAGATCGCAAAGAACATGTTTCTAGATCCATCATATGGTCTGCAGCAAATCAAAATAACTCGTAACAATTACGATTAAATTGATATCTATAATCACACATAATATGGTATTCATCACGCCATCATCCTATGATGCATAAGATTGACTAGACATTCCAATCAATCTTTCTTTCGATAAATGAATCATCATTTACGAAAGATTAATAATATATACATAAAAGAAACGTTAACTGTCAAACAGTTACACTAACTGTCATACAGATAGTCTCGTTATGTCATTTATTAGATCATATCTAATATGTGATTAATGAGAGTCTTTCACAAGTCTCTTAGAACTTTATATCAGATATATCAGAGACTACTCCCACTGCTTCCACGGAGAAAAGAAGACATATGATATATAATGCTAGAAAGAAATTTGTACGCTCCCACTGACCCTACTGACAAATACGTATTCGCTAGAAAGAAATTTGTACGCTCCCACTGACCCTACTGACAAATACGTATTCTCCATACTTCGATAAAACCAGACAATCTGACTGTATCAAAATCAGAGATCACGAATTTTCGGAAAGCTTAGCTGAGTCTATAATAGGCTCCATAAGCTAGTATATCAAACTTGATCTTAGCAGAATACAAACTCTAGGGCCATTCTGTTGGGGTTGGTGCTCAGAGCGCCAATTCCCGGTTGTATTTCTTTATAAATACTTCTGTAAAACGTTATTATTTCGAATAATATATGCAGTTTCTATAATATAATGTATCTTTTAATTTGGTAAATACGTAATGACCTTAGAATGACTAGTCATGGTGCAGTTGCAAAAACGTCGCAACTGACATTGAGTTGTATCATGACGTTGTCATTCTCAGACAGTTCCTGGTCAAGGTTTACACTACTTGGTCAGTATAGTAAACCCGTTGAGACCAGTACATGTCGTATACTGGAATATATGATTCCAATGGTTTCTCAATGAACCATAAGTCTTGGAGACTAGTATAGATGTGTAGATGTTTATAGCGGATAAACACTGAATGACTCACCGAAGATTCTTAATGGATGGTACACCAACGTCAATAAGAATCTTGTCGGGTTGAGTAGCACTTGTGATTCTTTGACTTGAGATACCACTGTGGGCGCATGAGACATCTTCCACACTTATATGGCAGTCACGTCACCGATCTATTTAGATCAGACCTCCGCCTGTTCGTTGGGTGTGGATAGATCCTCATGGTGCCCTATGTATATCGAGATAGGATCCGTCAGTTCTGTGTATCAGAGCATATGTAGTCCATATGATTAGAAATCAGATAAAAATCATGGGCCCGTGGTACAATTTAGAAGTTAGTTCTAAATGTTCTTTTTGAGATTGCTAATAGAATAGTCGACTGGATAATCCCTATAGAGATTTGATGTTTACATCTATATCTCTGGGATTTATCCGGATACCTGTGACAGAGGATTTATACATTGGCCATGACCTCGACCTGTATGATTCAGTGAGTTTATTCGTGATCGTCATAATTTACGGTTAGATAAATTATGGACACGAAATTGGATTTCGTGACGGATATTCCTGAATCTAGAGAGTATCACTAACGAAATATACTCGTAGAGCACTAGGGAAATAATTATAAATAATTTTGATTATTTATAAAGTCGTTTAAAGTTTAAACGCAAAATACATGTGTAGGGACCCGATAGTCATTTCCTTAATTTTTGTGTATTTGCATTTAATGCTTGATTAATTCAAATACACATTAATTAATTGTCAAATTGAGATATTTGACTAATATTATAAATATATATGTATTTGATATTTATTGTAAATATAATACATATATTTAATATATTTGTAATTAATTAATTAATTAATTAATTGTTAAATGATTAAATTAATTAAAATATAAATATCTTAAAGTTATGATATTTTATTAATGGCTTGAGTTGCAATTGTTGACTAACTTTAATTCATTAAATGGTTTGATGATTAAAGTTAACAAGTTGTAAAGCTAATTAAATGAAATAAAAGCAAAAATATCTAGATATTATTTACTAGCAAAATTCGGCCAAGGGCATTATTTGGCAAGTATATATTATTTTGTTTCATTTAGGGCTTAATAACCTAATACACTTTATACAAAAACTCCATTGAAGAAACAAAAGAAGCTAGAGAGAAAGATAAAGAAAAACAAGCAAAACTTGGAATTTTAGTAAGTTTCTTCAACTTACTATTAGAGAGGAAAATGTTTCTTTTGTTCTAGGCTATTGCTATGATGTTCTCTTGTTATTATTTTCTTTATTATTTGTGTTTTTGTTTGATGGAAGTTTTTTGATAAGGTATGCATGTATAAAATTCAAAGGATGCTGCTAATGAGTTAATAAGCATACTTTTGAAAGTTTGAGAAACTTGTTGCTAATCTAGAGTTATTGACCAACTCTTAAATGACATAGATTTGATCTATAGTTATTTCATTGTGTTGAGACTTGATTTGAATGGAAGAAACATGATTGAAGTATTGGATTTTGTTAATTTGGTCTAATTTGTCCAATTTGTAGAAATTGAAAAATTAGGGTTTAAGACCACTTTCAAATTTTGGGCTTTTCATTTATATGGTTTATTTGGTTGTGTATATGATGCATGTAAATTATTGGGTTGATTGGATTTTGTCTTAATGTGTTTTGAACATTGGAAGTGCAAAATGCACAATTATCCCACCCTTGGAGGCTCTCAGCCTTGGCTAAGTTTTGTTTTTGGGTTTTTTGTTGCAAATTGTATTTTGACATTTGGGACATGTTAAAATCATCCTAGAAATGATTTAGAATCATTCAAAATTATTTTGAACAATTTCGGATTAAAATAAACAAAATGTTATGTTTAAGGGCAATTCGGTAAATTCACATAAATTTGATTTATAGTGTTTTATTTCATAATTTGATTATTGGATAATAAAATAAATAAGTTTATTTTATTAATCCGAGAAAAATTTTTGAAATCAGAAAATTCTGATTTTCCACTGTTCCGCTGTGTTACCGGATATCCGCAATAAAACCCATACAAAATGGTATGAGAGCGAGTCTGATTCTCGGCCCCATAATATGATTAGCCCTTTAATTCAATGTTTAATCATGTTTTCTTGACTTTATACATGCATGTTATAATCTAATTTGATTAGATTTAGGGTGTGTGACACTTAGCGGAAAAACTCTAATTAATAAGGTTTAAATGTAATTATGTATTTGATACATGTTATGTGGTCCGTCTTGTCCATACGGTTTATAAATATTTCTCGGTGACTACATCCGAGACTGTGCCTCTGCTGTGAGGGTGTAGCCGATAGAGATTTATTTATACTGGATGTATAACAGATACTAGATAAATTCAAGCGAAAGCGGAATCCTGAACGTGCCCTAACTGTCAGGGTTACGCAAGTAACTTGAGTTTATCATTGACGAGTTTGACCTTGGTACGTCTCCTTGTGGGCCTGCCTTAGCAGCGACAACGAGAAACGACC
This sequence comes from Zanthoxylum bungeanum, assembly GCA_019454045.1. NCBI lineage: Eukaryota > Viridiplantae > Streptophyta > Magnoliopsida > Sapindales > Rutaceae > Zanthoxylum > Zanthoxylum bungeanum. Next base: position 8,054 of record SKCR01051505.1, on the reverse strand, counting down.
AAGACTGGAAATCCATGAGTCATTAATGAGTTATCGACAAAAGAGTTGTCTACCTGATGAATATACATAGGCGAGACCCTGCCTCTGCTATGAGCTGAAATATATTCACGGGATCCACTTTTCACTATTTGTATTTATTTAATTATTAAATCTTTGTATTATGTTTGGGGGGGATTACAGTATTGCACGATTTAGTGGGAGGGGCATTTTTAGATTAAAAATCCATGATCTACTTTATGCTTATGATATTATATGAAATTGCTTAAATTTCTGCTAACCGTTTTTCGTGATATATATGATAGATTTGCGATGGCGGCACCATCCACTAATCAGTTTGCGCGTATGCTTGATGCGAACAAACTTAAAGGCGCAGAGAACTTCGCTGATTGGGACTTGGATATGAGGATTGTCCTCGATTCCAAGAAGTTGGGATATGTTCTTGAGGGTCGGTTGCCCATTGCTATGGGTGCGGATGCCACACCGGAGGAACGCCAAGTTTTTGAATCTTGGAAGGATGATGATTTAAAAGTTAAATCATACATACTTAGTTCACTGACTCCGGGACTCAAGAAGAAACAATACTATGGCATGTTAGATGCGTATAGTATGATGACACGATTAAGACAATCGTTTGTGTTGGGTTTCTAGGTTAGTCCCAAGATCAATTTAAGCATATAAACATGTGTGAATACAACAAAGAAGGATGACAGAATCATACTTACATTGAACGACTTTGAGATGCGACGAACACAAAAACTTTTGCTCCATTGAAGCTCACGGTTCTTGCTCCATTTTGTGCTCCATGTAGAATCTTCAAGCTCCAAGCTTTGGGTAAGGATTCCATACCCATGGGTGGGTTTCCCTATCACCTTCGCAAGACTCCTAATGTGTGCTAGCACTTGGAAATTTTGCCACAAAATTTCCCATTCCTTCTTGCTAACTCTCGGCCTTGCCAAAAATAAAGAAAGAAAATGGCCCTTGGCCGAAACAAGAGAGAAGAAAGAGATTGAGTTGTGTTGGTTATTTGGTTTCTAAAACCTAAATCAACTTATGCCAAAAGTGTTACCAAACTTTGGTATTAGGCTTTCAAAAAGTCAAACCAAAATTTGGAGCCAAAATTTGCAATTAATGTCTTCCAACAACTCACATCACTCATGAATAGTGACTGGTTGTCAATCACTCAAAGTGGCAAGACATCCATCACTTGAATGACGAGTGATGTGACGCGTGGGCCGCACTTGAATTCGAAATGCGAGTGGGCCCGCAAACACTCCCGGGCTCGGGTTCGCTAATTCTGAATTAACGAATTTTCCGTTGCGACGTAATTAAATCAAATTTAATTAAATAATTATGCCTAGCAAAATTACTATTCACGTCGCTAACGAATTAATTTTAAATTAACTCGTTCGCCCGAATTAAAATCTAATTTTAATTCCGCGTCGAAATCCAATTTCGTATAATATATCGAATATATTATTTTATTGATTAATTCCAAATTAATCGTTCTCTCTCTTTAAATAATATTTTATCTCTGCAATTAATCCCAGATTAATTTTATCTCTCTTATAATTAATCCCAGATTAATAAAGTCCGAGTCATACGTCATCGGTGAATCTTCGGGAAGCGACCCATGAGATCCCCAGATATATTGGCCGTAAATCCGGTCGTCAGACTATCCGAACACGTACGTACCTAGTACTATATTTTTACCGATTTACAAGACATGGTTGGCTTCTAGCAAAGTACCGTGCCTACCCAATTCTCCAGAAATATTCTTAAAGGAATATGTGATCTATATCAGGCGTAGTATACGTAGTATTGCGTATAACGATCCAGTATCAGATGTCACGTGCAAGGCCTGAGGCTGGAATTGTGTCTACCCCGTACGAAGCACATATCGGATATCTGGTAACTAGTCTCTATAATCGGATAAACATGACCTAGTCATTTTATCCCGATAGCTGCAGCATAAAAGAGCACCAATTCCGTATCCTACGTGATCATCATCTCCACTATGACTGGAGTGATACTTCCGTCTTGACATCACACCCAATACACTACGATTCTCAATATACCCAGAAGAGGCATACACAGAACCTGTTAAAGCCCTGGATGACCAAAACCAAATTATATTGATTGTCGCAAGTATTAGCGGTGCAAGTCTCAGGTTAAGACCAAATACACCTACCCTGATTCGGACTTCCATAGACACATAGTCATACTACCAATGGAATTCCGAGGGGTCTATCCAGAGAGAAGCTATTTCCGTACCATCGGTAAACACAACCTCCTATTACACTTGCATGAGTATCCTATAACCAAATATATGAGAACTATGCCGTTATGCTCCCACAACGCGCACAAGTGTAATACTCGTCTATTCTGCATTATTGATGTCCAATCTCGATAATACTACGACTAGGGATATTTAATGATTAAACCTTCGTGGATTGATACAGTCTCATATCATCTCAATCTGGAACTAATCATAAAGACCTTTTATCATTTATACATCTTGGTAATCTAATTACAAATGATAAAAGAGCAATTTCCTTTGTCACATAGTTAATTTGTACAACAACACAATAATCTGTACAAATAGTGATGCTATGGGTCATAATTGTCCAACAATCTCCCACTTGGCCTATAGCCAATCACTCAAGTGTCCTATACCCGAACTATGTACGATTCGCTCAAACTTCTGCTGAAGAAAGGCTTTCGTCGGCAGATTTGCAAGGTTATCATCTGATGTGATTTATTCGATCATCACATCACCACGATGTATGATCCGAACGAATCAGATGAATATTTGAAGTATATATCTGGATCGTTGATGAGACCATTAATTCTTTAGCCTATGCTGTAGCCTAGCTCAGCTGCTAACAGAACTACTCCTAATCTGATTAGGATTATTATCGATCCAAAAGGCTTCTATTACTGCCTCAGTTGCAGCAATATTCCACTTTAGTTGTTTATTCGGTAACAATATATTGCTTGGAAGATTTCCAGCTCACTGTTCCGTTGTTCAAACTGTATAGTACCGTTATTGCGACTTATAGTCGTTATAATCAGTTAGGAAACTTACAGTAGTGAACCTAGTCACTTTAAGTTCTCCTTCTCCATAGTATAAAACAACATCCTTAGTTCATCTAAGATACTTAAGGATGTTCTTAACATCAATCCAGTGACTATCACTTGGATTGGCCTGATTGTGACTTCATATGCTCAAAGCATATGAGACACCAGGTCGCGTATATTTATTTCAATGTACGAGTTCTCGGAGAGTGCTAACAACTTTTAGATCTATCCTATTAGATCTTTATTCCTAGAATAAAGGTTGTCTCTCCCAAGAATTCTACGAAGAATTTTTCATGAAAGCCAAGCTTTCACCGATTGTATTATGGGAATATCATTTCCAAGAAATGATATATCATTATTATTTAGGACTTTCATTGTCAGTGCGCTCCCACTAACCCTCTTATATACACAAGAATCATTTTTGTTTTGAATTAAATCATATACCATTATTATTACATCAAAACGATAATTCCAAGAACGCAATGTTTGATTCAATCCATAAATGGATCGAATTAACTTGCAAACATTGTTTGCTCGTTTAGGTACGACAAAACCGTCAGGATGTTGTAAACATCCTCCAAAAGTTTCCATTTAAGGAAAGTGATTTTGACGTTCAGCTGCCATATTTCATAAATGAAACATGCAGCATTAGCAAGCATTATCCAAATGGATTTAACCATGGCAACGAGTAAAAGGTTTCGTCGTAATCGACACAATGTTGATAACAATACCTTTTCGCTACAAGCCTAGCGTAGTACGTGGTATGTTGCCATCCATGTATGTCTTCCTTGAAGACTTATATAGTACCTATAGGCACAATGCCTTGCGGTACATCAACCAGTATCCAAACTTGGTTGGTATACATTGAATCCATTTCAGACTTCATGGCACTTTGCCATAATAGGGAGTCGATACCTTGTATCACTTCCTCATACGTAGTCAATTTATCTTCCTCAATAAGATTGACATCTTTATGAGGTGAGATCAGAAACCCATACCTCCCAGGTTGTTTTCTGAGTCTCTCCAACTTACGTGGTTCTTTTGTATTCGAAAATTATTGGTATAGTCTCATCCCTGATGAACTATTTGTGTTCCATTAATGAATCAGTGCCTGGAACAGTATTACTCCGATTTTATCAAGTTTTACGTTCCTCCCACTTACCACTGCATATCAATATTCCTTTTAGGAAAACCGCATGGTGAGCAACAATTAAATTCTTCTCTAGTGAGTTGTAAAGTACAATACTTAGGTTTCCCTAGGATAACCTACAATTTAGGCACTTATCCGACTTGGGTTCTAGTTTGGTATCATCCAAACATTTGCCCAGTGTAAGACACAGAAATCGGCGACGCTGTTCTAGACTCGCGGCCTAGTTGGGAGTACGGAGTAGTCCGTGGAGGAACTAAACCGGAGAAATAAAATGGAGTCGCCACCCAGTGTGAACTGGGATAAGGATTTAAGGCCGCACTCACCCCTCGCAAGGGAAGACCTCAAACCTATTGGGTTTGGAATGGTCCCTTACTTATGCCACTTGTAATGATGTGATTTGTGCAATATCTTAACCAAATCTACGCGACATGCTCAAGAACATCCTATATCTAGTTCATGTTCATAAATATAAATCCTATGTCTAAGCTTGCATACTCGGAAAGTAAGTCCTCATAACACACGACAACACACAGTAATTTAATGAACATACTTCATTTATATAATGCGGAAAAAAAATAACAACATAAACATAATGAAAATTCTAAATGCAACATAAATAACTAATCATGCTTAAAAATAAACAACTAAATCATGCTTAAATAATAAATAAATAATCTACTAACTACATCATGCTCAAATACAAGTTTGGATGAAACGAAATATGTGTCTCTCAAGTGGTACGTGGCGTTGTATCCTGAGTACAAACTACAATACCGTCCATTCGAAATCGGCTACAGAATTTACGTCCGGGTTTCCATCTGATATACCACAAAAGGGAACACATATTTCGCTCATCCAACATTCACATCATGCCTCAACAAACGACTCTCATGCGATAATATTTTAAAATAAATAAAAATAAACGAAAGGTAATAAATAAAAAGGGTGCCCTCAGGTCTAACCTCTTTTTTCGTCTCACAAAGGCGCGTTACATGGCCATTGGAAGGGTTGTTGCTCCGTAACTTTTCTGGTTCACTAATCCAACATTTTTCCTCGCTGTTTCGCTGTTTGGGCTGCTGTTTTCACTCCGTTTCGCTGCTGTTTTAAGGGTATTTTCTGGTCACTGTTTTGTGTTAATTTGGGGACTGTTTTGGGCAGTTTTTTAGGTGCAGTTTTGGGGGTATTTATGGAGGCTAATATGCGGCAGTGCAAGAAGGAGAGTTAACTAGGGTTCCTTACTGCTTTGTATGGCGTGAGTAATGAGGGGCTGTGAGGGGTTCTGTTTGTTTTTTTTGCTCGGTTAAGGGAGTCTGTGAGAGAGAAAGAGTGGGTGTGAGGATTAGGATTCATAAGAGATCTTAGGGCATGAGGGTTTCTGGTTTTGAGGGGGGCTTGTTATGGTTGTTTGTATGTGAGGGCAGTTTTGCCGAGTAGATGTTGAGGAGTTGTTGTGCGTGCGTGAAGGCTGTGTGTATGAAGGTTTTGCCGGCAGTAGCTGTGAAGGGTTATTCACTTTATGGCATGATGGTCTGTGTACGTGCATGGATAGAAAGCAGTTTTGGTGAAGGCAATTGTGGGCGTGAAGGTAAGGGCAGGCTGGATGGGTCTTTGCTTTGCATGAGGCTAGGGTTAGTGGCTGGTTTGTGAGTGCGTGAAGGTGGCAAGCGTGAGGGCTTTGTGGCTGTTTGCATGAGAGCCTTTAGTGTGTGCTGTTTATGGAGGGACGTGAGCTGGGCGTGAAGGCTAGCAGTTAGGCGTGAATTGAGTCAGGGGCCGTGAATGATAAGCTTAGAGTTTTAGGGTTGATTTCGTGAATTGATTTCGTGAGAATGAGCCAGGGTTGAATGTGTGGGTTAATGGTTCTTTTTATAGGCCAAGGGAGAGGGTTTACCTTGTTGGAGAAGGAATATAATTTTTTGTATTAATTGGGAGATATTTTTAATTATTATGTGATAGGGAAAATCTTTAATTAGGGGAATTGATTTGATTTTTTCTTTTTAATTAAGGATATGATTTATTTAAATTGGTAGGTGATTTAATTAAATTAGGAATGTGATTTATTTTAATTAGGAATGTTATTTATGGAATTTAATTTGAATTTTTTAATTTGGGAAATGAGTTTAATTTGTGACATGTGTTTTAATTTAATTTAATTGGATTTATTTAGTTTAGGAATGTGATTTAATTTAATTTAATTTATGTTTAATTTAATTGGTTTTAATTTAATTTGTGACATGCATTTTAAATGTTTTAATTATTTTGGATTGGGCTTGGTATGTTTAAAAACAGCGGTCCAACAAGCGAACCCAAAGCGAAACAAGTGAGTTAAATCTGACAAAATGCTAATTTCCAACTTTACCCTTCCAACGTCCGTTTCCCGCGGCTTTCACAACTAAAGAGGTAGTGTCCCCAACGAGACTCATCATCGGGCTTATATGCAAAAATTCAGTGCCTACACCCAGCATTCCCAAATCTTCAGGAATGAGAAAACCCGGTTTCTTTCCTGTTCATAATTAATATGAAATCTATCAAACAGATTTTTATGGAACCTGTCAAACATATATTCATATCCACCTCTAGCCTAGCTAGATATGGACCCACTTACGTCACTATGAACGAGAGCTAACAGATCGGTGGCACTTGCACTTTTACCAAGTAAAAGGTGTTTTAGGCACTTTGTCCAATAAATAGATTCGTAGACATTATTTGAATAGAATCAAATCCGTCCTAGTATCCACTCTTCAAAAGTGTGGATATACGAGTCTTGTTTAATGTGTCCCAGACAACAATGCCACAAATAAGTCTCAACTGATTTATTCAGTTTGAGCTATTTTTTTGTAATGTCATATGTTTGAGATTTATTTATATTCAAAATATAAATACTGTTATTCACATCTAATGTGTTTATCTCAATATCATCTTTATAAAATAAAACACTTTAGTGTTTTAGAATATAAAGGTATACCTGCAATAGGTTAAACCCTGATATAGAGATAATGTTTCTAGTCAAACTAGTTACATTATAACACTTTCCTAATTAAGTACACACCCGAAGGGTAGTTCCTAAACTTAGGTTTCTACGGTTAAAACATCGACTTTCATCCCGTTTTCAATTCGCAGATAGATTTCAACTGAAGTCAGTATCCTGCTAATCAGCAGATTCTGCACATCAGTACATATCTTATGTACCACACTTAGTATCTAAAATCCAATTTTAATACTAGTAGTGAACATGTTTATGACAAACATTCTTGAAGCCAGAGCCTTGCCCCGTCTTCATTTCCTTCACGTCTGCCTTATCCATACGGCAGTCACGCTTCAGTGACCCCGTTTGCCACAGTTTAGGCAGACATCTTGGGATATGTCCTTTGTCTTCCTAAAAGACTGTGATGATTTTGCCTTTGCCCTTTTCCACACTCCAAAAGCCTTCGTCCATGCTTTGGCATTCTGGGATGTGGAAGTAAGGTGTGCCTTGCGCTTCTTGCCATATTACAAACTCTGGCTTTGTCTCCTTGAGAATAGCCATTAACTCTCCAAGAGTTTACTATTTCAATTTAGTACTTCTAAGATCTAAGGATAGATCTATGAAGATCCTTCAATTTCATTATCATACTATAAGGATCTAATCTTTAGTTCTGATTAAGAAATTAAGGAGTCTATTCGGCAAGCCTAACGGATTAAGCACTAAAGTTATCATCACATGAATATTCCAAATATCATGTTCTACTATTTGCTCAACTCCGGGCTTAGGCCCAAGATGTTCCTCTATCAAATAGAACAACTTCTCAGTTTCCAGGACTATCCTGAAGTTTTATTCCCAATTTGA
>SKCR01051504.1:0-15471 GCA_019454045.1 Zanthoxylum bungeanum | reverse complement strand
ATAGGCGGTATCCAGATTAAGTAAGTCAAATAATAATTAATTACCAACCGACCAATATGGCGGTATCCTCGTTAAGTCAGGTTTTAACTAGTTTATATATTATAATTAAGGGAGATTAATCTAAATAGTAATAAGAAAAGCTTTACCTTTCACCCCAGCAAGGAGGAATTACCTCCTCATTGCTTGAAAAATAAAAACTGAAAAAGTAAAGAAAAGAAAGTGTTGTGCGTAAAAGTAAATTGCGGAAGGTAAAAACTGAAAAGTAAAGAAAAGAAAGTGTGAAACTGAAAATTAATTACTGAAAACTAAAAATAAACAAACTAGATACAATCTTCTTATTTATTCATTAAGAATTTCAAAGAAGAAAGTATGAATTTTACAAATGAAATGGCTTGGTATTTATAGGCAAAATTTTACCACCATCAAATCATCATCAATTTCTCCACCAAATCCATTATTAATTTCTCCACTAATTACTCCACCAAATCCATAATTTCTCCACTAATTGCTTATCTTGTTGGGTGGTGATTTGATAATTTTTATAATTATTTATTAATTAATATTTTGCTTTGAAAATGATTGATAATGACTTTTAATAATTACACACCACACACTTCTGGATATTTCATCAATTTCGGTTATGAAATCATCAGAATTAGAAAATATTTTTTATTTCAAAGTTGTAGATCTTTGAGTCTTCTTTGATCTGGAACTTGAATCAGCTCAATTTGATATCTGAGTAAAAAGTTATGCCCAAAATACGACAGATGCGCAAAACTGAAATTTCCAAAACTGCACTTCGTCAAAACGCCCTTTCAAGTTTTCAATCTCCAAAATTAAAATATCAAGTCCAATAATTGTCATTAATTTGACCCAAATTTCATCCTAAATGATTTTATTGAGTCCCATATTATTTTATCTGTAAAATAAAATAAAACATATCAAAACGTTCATCAAACCCGAGAAACTAAACAAAATATTAAGTAAAAGAGGCGGTAAATATTGATATATTTCCGCTCATCACACCCCAAACCTAACATTTGCTAGTCCTCGAGCAAAACAACAAAATAAAATAAAATTAAACTAAGCCACTTTCGTAGGGATCACGGTTGCATTTAGCATATGCAACAAGCCTTTAAACCCCTAGGTGTCCCTAGTGGACGAGTTGTAGTCTCGTGAGGGTTTACAGCAACGATACCCACAATTTTTACAAAAGTAAAAAGTTAGTTAAAACTAATGCACACAAAAGCAAAAAGACAAGAGAAAAGCGAATAAAGAAATTAATGACTAATCAAGTGAAACTTCTACTCCAAGTTACTAGTTGTTTTGTTTCTTTCTAAACTACCGAATAAGTAAATTCTCCGATTATATTTACCATTCTCCATACACACAGCCAGCAAAATATTAATCAACTCATTTTTGCCCACAACAGTCACAAGTGCAATTGATAAGAGAATAATATTTTTGTCCTAAGGTTCTATTAGATTTCACACCTTTTTATAGTAATGGAGTAAAATTTTTTTTTTCCTGATTTTTCTCATTTTTTCTTTCTTTTTTCTCTATTTTTTATTTATATACAATATCTTTTGTCTATGTAGCGAGCTTTGGGTCGGTGGCTCCCAAACCAGTTGGCTTTAGGGCACCAGGTGTTAAGACACCCCTACGGACTTAATTACCCAGACATTAGATATAAATATTTTTGCAACATACTTGATCCATGTAGCGAGCTTTGGGCCAGTGACTCCCAAACCAGTTGGCTTTAGGGCACTAGGTGTTAAAACACCCTTACAGACATAATAACCCGGATCTTAGATGCTTTATTTTTTTTTATTATTTTTTTTTTACTCCATCACTTTTTGAGATGCTTCCTCCAATTAAACTATAGCACTGAATATTACAATCCTGTCAGTTACAGCTCATGTCCGTATATTACTATGCATGTTGATAATACCTGCCAACTAAGCATATGAAGATCCATTTAGTAGTCAGTTTTATGGAGAATCTACAAATTAAATAATTCAAAAGGAAATAAACAAAATTAACTTGTTTCGAAATAGGTTTGAAATACGTCTCAGGAGTGGAAACTCCTTACTCAGCTATTGTAGACAACATGACCTGGGCGACGCTGTTCTTCTAGGCTCGCGGCCTAGTTGGGAAGTACAAAATAACATGGAGTCGCCACCCGGTGTGAACCGGGAAAATGAGATTTAAGGCCGCACTCACCCCTCGCAAGGGAAGACCTCAAACCGTTGGGTTCGGAATGGTCCCTTACTAATGCCACTTGTAATAAAATGATTTGTGCAATATTCTAACCGAGCCTAAACAACATATTTCCAGGATAATTTACTCCTAAGTTCGCATGCATAAAATAAACCATTATAACGACAATATCATACAATAATCTCATGGCATACCTTAATTATATAATGCGGAAAATAAAGAACAAACTAAACATAATGCGAATTCCCAACGCAAAATAAATGACTAATCATGCTTGAATACCATCTCATGAACACATCAAATAAATAACATGCGGAATTCAAGTAACGAATGACAAACAAATCAAAACATCATAAAACAAAATATGCGCCGTTTACTCAAGTGGTACGTGGAGTTGTATCCCGAGTGTAGATCATACTACCGTCCATTCAGAATCGGCTATGAAATTTATGTCCGGGTTTCCATCCTATATACCACGAGAGGCGACACATTTTTCATTTTATTCAAGGGCCACAACATACATCATTTTACAATATATGCATATTTATCTACTCAAGGGCCACAACATGCATCATTTCATAATCATTTCATAATACATGTATTTACTATATACTCAAAGGCCATAATCATGCATCAATAAACGACTCTCATGTGATAAAAATGAATGAGGCAATTAAAAAGATAGATGGAAATAATAGGAAAAGTACCCTCAGGTCTAACCTTTTATGTCGACTTTCGGACTCGCGTTTCACGGCCGTCGGAAGGGCTATCACTCCGCGACTCTTCCGGTTCACTGGTTTAACGTCTTAGCTCGCTGTTTTGCTGTTTTAGTCGCTGTTTTCGGTGAATTTTCTGCTGTTTTCCTTGTATTTTCTGGTCACTGTTCAGGTGTGTTGGTGGACTGTTTTGGCTCGATTTTGGGACTGTTTTGGGGTATTTTCGGGGACTGTTTTAGGGTAGTTTTGGGTGCAGTTTCGGGAACTATTCCTGGACTGTTTTAAGGCAGTTTTGGAAGGGTTTGTGTTGGCTGTTGTACTCGGCAGTGGTTTCTTGGACGTGAGGGCTGTGTCAGTTTGTTGGCAGTGAGTGAAGGGTGAATGAGGGCTGCCGTTGAGGGGTTTGGTGCATGATGAAGATGCGGCTGTGAGGGGGGCTTGTTAGAGCGTGATGAAGGTACAGTTGTGAGGTTTTTTATGTGGATGTGGGGGCTGTTAGTCGGGGGTTTGAGTGCCGTGAGTTTGTGTGCTTCCAGTGATGGCTTTGTGCGTGAGTTTGAGGGTTAAAGTGGGTGAGCTGTGCGTGAACTATAGGGGCAATAGAGGGCTGGTTTGAGTGGCTAAATGGAGGCAGTGAGGGGCGTGTATGCAAGGGCTGGACAGAGGCTTATTGAAGGGAGCAGTGTAGGGGCTGGTCGCGATGGCTATGTTTAGCGTATTTAGGGGTTGTTTGTTCACGGTTTAGGGAGATGAGGGTGCGTGAGTTGAGTTGCAATGCGTGAGGGCTTCGTTTTGAGGCTAGGGGCTGTTATGGTCGTGAGAGATGGAGCATATTGTGTGTGATTGAGGACTGTTTATGTGAAGGGTTTCATGGCTGCATTGGCGTGATCTGTTGATACATGAAAGGCAGGTGATAATGTGAAGCTATGCGTGAGGCGTGAAGGGCTGGCAGTGGCAGTGAGTTATGATGATGAGAGAAGGCTAGGGGGTTGCCGAGAATCTAAAGGCTTCAAGGGGCTGCTGGGATACGACGTGCAGGGGTTGCTCAGCCGGTGTGATGATGGTTGATGTCGAGAGTTGTATAGGCTGTGAGAGTGAGAGCTTAGGGTTTTTTCCTTTGTGTTTTTGCCGTGAATGAGAGTATGTAGAGAGGAGGAAGGGGGGCCTTGAGAGAGAGGTGAGATAAGGGTTAGGGGGAGTTGTCGTGGTGTGGTTTAAGGCTATAGGTGTGTGGCAGTTTATTAAGGGAGGCAGGTTGCTAGGCTTGCGCTAGGTCAGTGGCGTGAAGAAGGGAGGAAACAGCGTGCAGGGTTGTTACGTGGTTGAGGGCAAGTGCTTGGGTAGTTTGAAGGAGAGAGGCAACTGGGTGCCGTGGGGACTGGATTTTTTTTTAGTTTAGGGTTTTATTCGGTCAGGGCTGCTATTTGTTTAGGGTTTGCTTTATTTGTTCAGCTGGTTGAGGGAGAAAGCAGGGATGAGCAGGCCGTGAGTAGTCTTTGCAATTTCGAGTTATTTTTATAGTGAGAGGGTAGGGGAATTAGGGTTATGCATGGCTTTAATAGGAAACAAAATCAACTAATTGGGGAATTTATTTAAATTTGGTGAGTGGTTTATTTGTTTTAGGAAAAGATTTATTTAATTTTGGTATTAGTTTTAATTTAATTTAATTTAATTTAATTTGTTTTAATTAATTTAAATTGGAATTAATTTAATTTACTTTAAATGGATTTTAATTTGATTTAGTTTAATTTCAATTTAGTTATTTAATTTAATTTTAATTATTTTTTAATTCAATTTAATTTGTGACATGTATTTTAAATGTTTTAATTATTTAATTTGTGAGATGTGATTTAATGGGTTTGGTGTGTTTTTAAAATAGAGGTCCAACAAACGAACCCGAAGCGAAACAAACGAGTTAAATCCGACCAAAATATCAATTTCCAACTTTACCCTTCCGGCGTCCGTTTCCCGCGGCTTTCACAATCAAAGAGGTAGTGTCTCCATACCAGACTCATCATCGGGACTTATATGAAAAAATGCAGTGCCTACAGTCGCCCCCACTTTGATGGGACTTGTGTAATGTGTAACAGTGACAATCCTATCAAAGTACGTGCAATGCATTTTCACTTACCTGGCTCGCCAGCTGCCACCTGGTTTGCCCGCTGCTTCGAACTGATTTGTTGATGTAGTAGATATGGTGGCGAGGCGCCTCGACCTCTGGGCTTTGTGAACTGTGATGATGATGCAGTGGGCCCTCGACCCTGGGACGCATCCCGAAACTGCAACTTACAACTGGGGCACCTCGACCTGGGCACCTCGACCCAACACCGCTGTCAATAGGGACCTCGCCCTCGAACTGATGATGTAGTGGGCACCTCGACCCTGGGCACCTCGACCCGGAACTACAATCGACAACGGGGGCACCTCGACCCTGGGCACCTCGACCCAATACCACTGACAATAGGGACCTCGCCCTCAATATGATGATGTTGTGGGCACCTCGACCCTGGGCACCTCGACCCGAAACTACAACCGACAACGGGGGCACCTCGACCCTGGGCACCTCGACCCAACACCGCTGACAATAGGGACCTCGCCCTTGAACTGATGATGTGATGTGGTTCATTCCAGAACCGTTGATGTGATGTGGTCCATTCCCGAACCGTATCTCCATTCTCGAAGTGCCATTCTTGGCGTGCTCATTCTCGAAGTGCCATTCCCGGCGTGCCATTCTCGGCGTGTCCATTCCCGGATTATATCTCCATTTTTCGGAGTGCCATTCCCGGCATGCCATTCTCGGCGTGCTCATTCTCGAGCTGTCCATTCCCGGACTATATCCCCATTCTCGGAGTGCCATTCTCGGCTTGTTCATTCTCGAACTGTGATCCATTCTCGGAGTGCCATTCTCTGCTTGTTCATTCTCGAACTCTGATCCATTCTCGTATTACCATTCTCGGCTTGTTCATTCTCGAACTCTGATCCATTCTCGGATTACCATTCTCGACTTGTCCATTCTCGAACTCTGATCCATTCTCGGATTACCATACCTTGCAGAACTAATCTGATATCTCCATACCCGGAGTGCCGTACCTGGCAGAGCTGATCTGATATCTCCATACTCGAAGTGCCGTATCTGGCAGAAGATTTGATATCTCTATATCCAGAGTGCCGTACCTGGCATAACTGATACTGAACCAATGTGGGCCTCACCCACAGAATATCATACCCGGCAGAACTAATACGGAACCAATGTGGGCCTCGCCCCCAGAATGTCATACCCGGCATAACTAATACTGAACTAATGTGGGCCTCGCCCCCAGAATGTCATACCCGACATAACTAATATTGAACCAATGTGGGCCTCGCCCCCAGAATGCCATACCCGGCAAGCCTGCTATTGATGCTGATGATAATGTGGGCCTCACCCCCAGAGTGCCATACCCGGCTAAACTGATGCTGATAATAATGTGGGCCTCGCCCCCAGAGTGTCATACCCGGCAAAACTGATGCTGATAATAATGTGGGCATTGCCCTATGATTCATTCTTGGAATCATTCCAAAACTCTGACAGTGTGGGCCTTGGCCCTAGGATTCATTCTCGGGAACTGTTGGCGATGTGGGCCTCAACCCTGGGATCCTGAAACTACTGTGGGCCTCGACCCATGTTGCATCCTTAAACTGATGTTGATGTGGGCCTTGGCCCTGAGACTCATCCCCAAAACTGATTCATTTCTGAAACGGACTGTATTGTCACTGCTTCTGATTGGCTTGTCTTTGCCGCTTTTTTTTTTCTTCTTCAAAACCTGTGAATACAAAGCAAAACAAACACAAAAAAGAACGCAAAATATGTTACGTGTATGCATGCATGAATGAATTTCCTCTTCCGCTGGGTTAGGTCTTCCCCCAATTTCTCCTAGTGATTGCTCAGTCTTCTCTCTGGTCTCATGGTTCAATATCTTGTTATGTCCCGGATTCGCGAAGTGGTAGACTGGTCGCCCCCATTCTTGGTTTAGCTTTCTGCTTTCCGCCGTTTGCACTTGGTCAAGATGAACCACATGGCGGGGCCTTCCATATCATCATACTATATCACATGCTACGAAATATTCTCAATAGTTATACATATTATCGTCCTCAAGGAATGCCTAGTAATGAAACTAGAGAACCTTCAAAACATTCGACGCAACTCAAATCCAAGTCTTTGAATAAATGATCTATGACAGTCTCAAAGTGTGTGTGTGCAAAGGTTCTTTCACAGCTTAATCCTTAAGTAAGCTAACTCGATGATTTTGTTTCAAAAATCGGGATCGGTGGGTCAAACCAACCTAGATATCTCAATTATGTCTGCAGTTGCTTTTCAGTGCTCAATGTGGTATGGTTTTCTTTCTTTTCCTTTGTCTCTCTCTTTTTCTTTTCATTTGAACTTCATTTTTTCTCTTTTTTTTTTCTCTTTTTTTTTTCTTCTCTTTTTTTTCTTTTTTTTCAACACACCTACCCTTTAAGGTAGCATTTCTCCTCATGGTGGTCCTAATACTCGCCCATGGGTAGCTTCACGCTTATCGGTTATAGGTGGTTCATTTTTTTCTTTAGAGACTTTTCTTTTATTTTCAACCATACCACACATCATAACATAAGCAAATCAAGATAGACATCTAAGCAAACGGTCATTTCACCGACCTACAATTTCATCAACTAGTCACTTTGCTAACTGCTCAGGTTTTCACTGCTAAGAACCATAATCAAGTGCTTACGAGTCTAACATAGATCAATTACTCAAATTATCAGATAAAAGCACGTCAAAAGTTTATCGTTTCTAAGGTTTCACCCCTAAAGCAAACAATTCCCTCATCGGACTTATGTCTAACTATCAATGACTAAAACAAACAATTTTTTTCTCTCTTTTTTTTTTTCTTTTTTTTCTCTTTTTTTCCTTTTCATTTTTCTTTTTTTTTTTTCTCTTTTTTTTTTTTCTTTTTTTTTTTTTTTCTTTTTTTCTTTTTTTTTCTTTTTCTTTTCCCTCTTTTTTTTTTTCTTTTCTCTTTTTTTTTTTCTTCTCTTTTTTTTTCTTTTTCTTTTTTTTTTGAAGGCCCCCCCAAAGGTCTTTCTATCCTTGCCGTAAGGTTTTCTATTTCTCGATTTCCTTTTCCCCGCTATCCATGTTTGCTAAACTCCTCTTGAATATTCTTTTTTTTTCTAACCCAACGGATATCTATGATGGCTTTTAAGACACAAGGGTTAACATGATGCATGTATGCATGAGATGCATGCGACATATGAGATATAATATGAATGTGGTTATCAAAAGCATAAAGGGGTAACTTCTATAGGATATACAACTATAGTTCTCATGCGGGTTTATGACAATGCCTTTGATTGAACTCCCTCAACCCACTATAGAAACGGTCAACTAATGCACAAATCATACACATCACAAGACATGATTTCAGGGCCAATTCTCTTATCCCCAGTGGAGTCGCCAGACTGTAGACAACATGACCTGGGCGACGCTGTTCTTCTAGGCTCGCGGCCTAGTTGGGAAGTACAAAATAACATGGAGTCGCCACCCGGTGTGAACCGGGAAAATGAGATTTAAGGCCGCACTCACCCCTCGCAAGGGAAGACCTCAAACAGTTGGGTTCTGAATGGTCCCTTACTTATGCCACTTGTAATAAAATGATTTGTGCAATATTCTAACCGAGCCTAAACAACATATTTCCAAGGATAATTTACTCCTAAGTTCGCATGCATAAAATAAACCATTATAACGACAATATCATATAATAATCTCATGGCATACCTCAATTATATAATGCGGAAAATAAAGAACAAACTAAACATAATGCGAATTCCCAACGCAAAATAAATGACTAATCATGCTTGAATACCATCTCATGAACACATCAAATAAATAACATGCGGAATTCAAGTAACGAATGACAAACAAATCAAAACATCATAAACAAAATATGCGCCGTTTACTCAAGTGGTACGTGGAGTTGTATCCCGAGTGCAGATCATACTACCGTCCATTCGGAATCGGCTATGAAATTTATGTCCGGGTTTCCATCCTATATACCACGAGAGGCGACACATTTTTCATTTTATTCAAGGGCCACAACATACATCATTTTACAATATATGCATATTTATCTACTCAAGGGCCACAACATGCATCATTTCATAATCATTTCATAATACATGTATTTACTATCTACTCAAGGGCCATAATCATGCATCAATAAACGACTCTCATGTGATAAAAATGAATGAGGCAATTAAAAAGATAGATGGAAATAATAGGAAAAGTACCCTCAGGTCTAACCTTTTATGTCGACTTTCGGACTCGCGTTTCACTACCGTCGGAAGGGCTATCACTCCGCGACTCTTCCGGTTCACTGGTTTAACGTCTTAGCTCGCTGTTTTCGGTGAATTTTCTGTTGTTTTCCTTGTATTTTCTGGTCACTGTTCAGGTGTGTTGGTGGACTGTTTTGGGTCGATTTTGGGACTGTTTTGGGGTATTTTCGGGGACTGTTTTAGGGTAGTTTTGGGTGCAGTTTCGGGAACTATTCCTGGACTGTTTTAAGGCAGTTTTGGAAGGGTTTGTGTTGGCTGTTGTACTCGGCAGTGGTTTCTTGGACGTGAGGACTGTGTCAGTTTGTTGGCAGTGAGTGAAGGGTGAATGAGGGCTGCCGTTAAGGGGTTTGGTGCATGATGAAGATGCGGCTGTGAGGGGGGCTTGTTAGAGCGTGATGAAGGTACAGTTGTGAGGTTTTTTATGTGGATGTGGGCTGTTAGTCGGGGGTTTGAGTGCCGTGAGTTTGTGTGCTTCCAGTGATGGCTTTGTGCGTGAGTTTGAGGGTTTAAAGTGGGTGAGCTGTGCGTGAACTATAGGGGCAATAGAGGGCTGGTTTGAGTGGCTAAATGGAGGCAGTGAGGGGCGTGTATGCAAGGGCTGGACAGAGGCTTATTGAAGGGAGCAGTGTAGGGGATGGTCGCGATGGCTATGTTTAGCGTATTTAGGGGTTGTTTGTTCACGGTTTAGGGAGATGAGGGTGCGTGAGTTGAGTTGCAATGCGTGAGGGCTTCGTTTTGAGGCTAGGGGCTGTTATGGTCGTGAGAGATGGAGCTTATTGTGTGTGATTGAGGACTGTTTATGTGAAGGGTTTCATGGCTGCATTGGCGTGATCTGTTGATACATGAAAGGCAGGTGATAATGTGAAGCTATGCGTGAGGCGTGAAGGGCTGGCAGTGGCAGTGAGTTATGATGATGAGAGAAGGCTAAGGGGTTGCCGAGAATCTAAAGGCTTCAAGGGGCTGCTGGGATACGACGTGCAGGGGTTGCTCAGCCGGTGTGATGATGGTTGATGTCGAGAGTTGTATAGGCTGTGAGAGTGAGAGCTTAGGGTTTTTTCCTTTGTGTTTTTGCCGTGAATGAGAGTATGTAGAGAGGGGGAATGGGGGCCTTGAGAGAGAGGTGAGATAAGGGTTAGGGGGAGTTGTCGTGGTGTGGTTTAAGGCTATAGGTGTGTGGCAGTTTATTAAGGGAGGCAGGTTGCTAGGCTTGCGCTAGGTCAGTGGCGTGAAGAAGGGAGGCAACAGCGTGCAGGGTTGTTACGTGGTTGAGGGCAAGTGCTTGGGTAGTTTGAAGGAGAGAGGCAACTGGGTGCCGTGGGGACTGGATTTTTTTTTAGTTTAGGGTTTTATTCGGTCAGGGCTGCTATTTGTTTAGGGTTTGCTTTATTTGTTCAGCTGGTTGAGGGAGAAAGCAGGGATGAGCAGGCCGTGAGTAGTCTTTGCAATTTTGAGTTATTTTTATAGTGAGAGGGTATGGGAATTAGGGTTATGCATGGCTTTAATAGGAAACAAAATCAACTAATTGGGGAATTTATTTAAATTTGGTGAGTGGTTTATTTGTTTTAGGAAAAGATTTTTTAATTTTGGTATTAGTTTTAATTTAATTTAATTTAATTTAAATTTAATTTGTTTTAATTTAATTTAAATTGGAATTAATTTAATTTAGTTTAAATGGATTTTAATTTGATTTAGTTTAATTTCATTTAGTTATTTAATTTAATTTTAATTATTTTTTAATTCAATTTAATTTGTGACATGTATTTTAAATGTTTTAATTATTTAATTTGTGAGATGTGATTTAATGGGTTTGGTGTGTTTTAAAAAAGAGGTCCACCAAACGAACCCGAAGCGAAACAAGCGAGTTAAATCCGACCAAAATATCAATTTCCAACTTTACCCTTCCTGCGTCCGTTTCCCGCGGCTTTCACAATCAAAGAGGTAGTGTCTCCATACGAGACTCATCATCGGGACTTATATGCAAAAATGCAGTGCCTACAGTCGCCCCCACTTTGATGGGACTTGTGTAATGTGTAACAGTGACAATCCTATCAAAGTACGTGCAATGCATTTTCACTTACCTGGCTCGCCAGCTGCCACCTGGTTTGCCCGCTGCTTCGAACTGATTTGCTGATGTAGTAGATATGGTGGCGAGGCGCCTCGACCTCTGGGCTTTGTTCCCGAACCACCGAATGTGAACTGTGATGATGATGCAGTGGGCCCTCGACCCTGGGACGCATCCCGAAACTGCAACCGACAATTGGGGCACCTCGACCCTGGGCACCTCGACCAAACACCGCTGTCAATAGGGACCTCGCCCTCGAACTGATGATGTAGTGGGCACCTCGACCCTGGGCACCTCGACCCGGAACTACAATCGACAACGGGGGCACCTCGACCCTGGGCACCTCGACCCAATACCGCTGACAATAGGGACCTTGCCCTCAATATGATGATGTTGTGGGCACCTCCCCTGGGCACCTCGACCCGAAACTACAACCGACAACGGGGGCACCTCGACCCTGGGCACCTCGACCCAACACCGCTGACAATAGGGACCTCGCCCTTGAACTGATGATGTGATGTGGTCCATTCCAGAACCGTTGATGTGATGTGGTCCATTCCCGAACCGTATCTCCATTCTCGAAGTGCCATTCTTGGCGTGCTCATTCTCGAAGTGCCATTCCCGGCGTGCCATTCTCGGCGTGTCCATTCCCGGACTATATCTCCATTTTTCGGAGTGCCATTCCCGGCGTGCCATTCTCGGCGTGCTCATTCTCGAGCTGTCCATTCCCGGACTATATCCCCATTCTCGGAGTGCCATTCTCGGCTTGTTCATTCTCGAACTGTGATCCATTCTCGGAGTGCCATTCTCTGCTTGTTCATTCTCGAACTCTGATCCATTCTCGTATTACCATTCTCGGCTTGTTCATTCTCGAACTCTGATCCATTCTCGGATTACCATTCTCGACTTGTCCATTCTCGAACTCTGATCCATTCTCGGATTACCATACCTTGCAGAACTAATCTGATATCTCCATACCCGGAGTGCCGTACCTGGCAGAGCTGATAATAATGTGGGCCTCGCCCCCAGAGTGTCATACCCGGCAAAACTGATGCTGATAATAATGTGGGCATTGCCCTATGATTCATTCTTGGAATCATTCCAAAACTCTGACAGTGTGGGCCTTGGCCCTAGGATTCATTCTCGGGAACTGTTGGCGATGTGGGCCTCAACCCTGGGATCCTGAAACTACTGTGGGCCTCGACCCATGTTCCATCCTTAAACTGATGTTGATGTGGGCCTAGGCCCTGAGACTCATCCCCAAAACTGATTCATTTCTGAAACGGACTGTATTGTCACTGCTTCTGATTGGCTTGTCTATGCCGTTTTTTTTTCTTCTTCAAAACCTGTGAATACAAAGCAAAACAAACACAAAAAAGAACGCAAAATATGTTACGTGTATGCATGCATGCATGAATGAATTTCCTATTCCGCTGGGTTAGGTCTTCCCCCAATTTCTCCTAGTGATTGCTCAGTCTTCTCTCTGGTCTCATGGTTCAATATCTTGTTATGTCCCGGATTCGCGAAGTGGTAGACTGGTCGCCCCCAGTCTTGGTTTAGCTTTCTGCTTTCCGCCGTTTGCACTTGGTCAAGATGAACCATATGGCGGGGCCTTCCATATCATCATACTATATCACATTGACCGGCGTAAACACACACGTATAACGCAAGCGCACGTATCGTTCAAGTAGTATAAAATATCGATCCCACGAGGACTTAATTCCTACTGTTGTTATTAATTATTGAATCTATTTATTTACAAATATCTAATTATAGGGAGAATAGAATTGATTGCTTGATTGATTTGGTTGATTAAAGATTTGCTAAATAAATAAATAAAAAGATAAAAGAAATACTAAAGAAAATAAAAGACACAAAGATCCAGGGTTGTGAATCATTCTAATATCATTTAAAAGATGAAGTGATTATCTTAAAGTTGGGTAATATATTGATTTATTAACCTGGAACACTAAATTATGTGTAAGCCTCTGTCGATGGTCAGACACAAATACCCAGTTTAACCCAATTGAACCATATGTCTATGTCAACCAAATTATCTGGATTCATTAAGTTTAAGTTCCAATTATGGCTACCCCCGCCCGACAGGTATATTCCTATCCTGTAAGGAAATCTATTAAAGGGTTATCTATCCTCAAGGAAGATCGTGGGCTATTAAGTCTAAGGCTGAAATCTAAATCCCTATGTCTAGTTCATTTTAGATTTACCATATCAATCTTATTGGTGATCAACAACAAGAAGCATTAAGCTTAAGACTTAATAAATAACCTTTAAATTACCCAAACTATAAAAAATCCCTTATAAACCGGTGATATTAAAAATCATCACAACCCCAGATAACTAACACATAATTAGGGCTAGTAAAAACATAAAAGTAAAGACATAAAGTAAAAGCTGAAAAGTAAATTACAATAAATAAATGCTAAGGTAAAAAGAATTACTTTTACAACTACTAATTTAGATATCTCCCATAAAATAATATATAAACTTGTGATAAATTTACCAACCGACCAGTCTGGCGGTATCCTGATTAAGTCAAATTAAGTCCAACCAGCCATTAAGGCGGAACCAAAAATAAATTTACCAACCGACCAGTCTGGCGGTATCCTTGATTAGTCAGGTTTAAACCAGATTAAAATTAAATTACCAACCGACCAATATAGCGGTATTCCTTATTAAGTCAATATTTTAAATAGTGAATATATTATTTTTAAGGGAGATTAATCTAAATAGCAACAATAAAAGAATTACCTTTCACCCTAGCTGGGGAAGTTACATCATCATGGTGAATAGTAAAAACTGTAAAAAGTAAAAAAGTAAAAATTAAATTACTATTATTACAAAAAGTAATTAAAATTATTTACAAAACTAAAAATTAAAAACTAAAAAAAAATAAAAAATAAAAAATCTAGAGAGAGAGAGGTGTGTTGAAATCTGAAATTTCGCGCTGAATTTATAGGCAAAAATTTCACTGTTCGAGCGTCGCGACGCCAAGGACCTCAGCGTCGCGACGCTGGATTTGTCGACGTGGCACGATGACAGCTTGACACGTAGCGATTCGGATAAGAGGATAAGGTCGACACGTGTCATGGCGGCTAAGACTCAATTATTATGCTGACGTCATTGGTGACGTGGCACTGTTCATGACGTCATTGGTGACGTCATGATGATGTGGCATGCGCACGTTAGCGGATCTTCTGTGGTGGTGACACGTGGCAAGGCGCATGTTAGCAAAGTCAAACTTCTCAAATTGTTGACTGTTGACCTGGCGCACGTTAGCAAATCCGGCTCACGTTGGGCGTCGCGGCGCGCAATGATTCAGCGTCGCGACGCGCAAAAGACTAAAATATCCATGTTGACGCATTTTTTTCCGGTTTTGCCCCAAATTGCCTCCAGTGCTGTCCAAACTTTATTTATCTGCAAAATAACAATAAAACACATCAAAACGTTCACAAAACTCAAGAAACTATACAAAATATTAAGTTAAATGAGTGTGAAATAGTGATATAAATACCACTCATCACACCCCCAAACCTAACATTTTGCTAGTCCTCGAGCAAAATACAAAATAAAATAACATAATAAAATTTACTAAGCCACTTTCGTAGGGATCACGATTGCATTTAGCGTATGCAACAAGCCTTTAAACCCCTAGGTGTCCCTAGTGGACGAGTTGTAGTCTCGTGAGGGTTACAGCAATGATACCCACAAACATTTTTAAAAGTAAAAAGTTAGTAAAAACTAATGCACACAAAAGCAAAATGACAAGCGAAAGAGATAAAGAAGTTAGTGACTAATCAGGTGAAAATTCTACTCCAAGTTACTAGTTGTTTTGTTTCTTTCTAATTACCGAATAAGTAAATTCTCGATTATTTTTACCGTTCTCCATATACACAGCTAACAAAATATTAATCAACTCATTTTTGCCCACAACAGTCATAAGTGCAGTGATAAGAGAGTATATTTTTGTCCTAAAGTTCTATCAGATTTCACACATTTCTGTAGCAATGGAATAATTTTTCTGATTTTTCTGATTTTTTTTTTTCTCTATTTTTTATTTATATACAATACCTTCTGTCTATATAGCGAGTGTTGGGTCGGTGG
>SKCR01051503.1:0-15616 GCA_019454045.1 Zanthoxylum bungeanum | reverse complement strand
CATGAAAAATACGTAAGGGTGTTCGAACATCTGACAGACGCATAAGAAAATACCATGTATTTCGTATTTTCATTCAAATGTTGTGACGAATGTCACACGAATGCAAACTCTCCGGAAAGGTTTGTTCGAACGGGTTATCAAATGCCACACGAATGTGAACTCTCTGTAAAGATTCGTTCGAACGGTTGAACGAACGTGACACTAACATAAGTCACATCTATATTTTATTTGATATATTAAATAGGCTCAAATGATATCTTTTAATGATAAAGTAAGGTAATCAGATCACAACTTATAATTAGTTACTCGTCAAATCATTGCATGTGCGGGTTAAAAAAAATTACATGTGAAATAAATTGAATGTATAATGTTGATGGCTATATTTCGTTTGAATGACAATATGAGAAACTAACCCCTCGAATAAACATCTCGCAATGGTGAATTTGTTTTTTTAGTAGGAAACCAAAAATAAATTTAGCAAGCTGACAAGAAAAATACATAAGTAAAGATTTACGTGGTTCGGCGGAGAGTGGCTCCAACCTACATTTATGGGTGAAAATAGGTGTATTTTATTCATGCTCAGGATCAAAACTGACCCGAGCTACAAGTGAGGGGAGAGGGAATACAAGAATACAAAAATAAGTATCTCGGGTCTTACAACAAATCTAATACAAATCTCTCAGGTGGTCCGGTGTTGGCATTCTTTCTCTCTCTATCACTAACTCTTCAACTCTCAGTTTTTCTAGAAGTGGTGAGACAAAAAAATTTACTGACCCTTGAATCTGAGACTTCAACTCCTTTATATAGGCTCCCAAATTCACTATTTTACCAACCCATGATGTCACCTGTCGTCACCAGGCCATCATCGTCCTCATTCTGCTTTCCCCAACTACTCAACAAACAGCTATACTGCCACTAGGTTCAACCCCCTCTGTCAGCAAAAACCCTTCATTACAACCTTTAAAACACTGCTACATATTTTGTTGATGCAGCAGCTTATGATTCAATTGCTCTAGTACTGTTTCTTCCTATGAACAATTGAAAGAGTCTTCCTCTAACGAGATCCATTGATCAACTTATGTCATCATTAGCCTTCTATAAGCCTAAACTCCTAGATATGACATATGTCATAGGACCTCAGCACATGTCAGCCTTTAGTCACACCGTCGGGTCAGGTACCCGAGGTGGATGATACTCCTCAAAGTTCTTCCCAACTCTTTCATTAGGTCGGGTCGTATCATCACATGCTTCCTCCTCATCGGGCTCTGTTCTCGGGAGAACTCATATGCTATGCGGTCGGGTCTCTCGGCCTGACTCATCTCACTCCGAACCCTTGGGCCTTTGCTATCCACTTTTAATTATAGTCTCCACTCTAGCCTTCCTCGGTACTGAAACCTCCTCGGGACTGAAAAACTACCATCTATGACAATTGCCAAGTTGCCTCCTATATAAGTAAATGCAGAATCCTATGCCTTTTGCTATTGACCTAGCTTACATCATGGCTAATAGATGAACACAAGTTAAGAAATTAATAGCTCTTTTTGACGTCATTCCAATAGAATTATTTTTGTTACCATACACACACATATAGTTGTATGTATGTATATAAGCCTTGAATGATAGAAGAGATCACAAGAATTGCATTTAGTTTTTGTTTCATTTCTCATAGTTAAGAATTGATCAAGCTTTTCCTTTCAAAGTCCAAACTTCGTTTTGAATTATTTCATTTAATTAGCCACGTGGAACTTTGCTTCCTCCAACTATATATAC
Source organism: Zanthoxylum bungeanum (assembly GCA_019454045.1). Lineage (NCBI taxonomy): Eukaryota > Viridiplantae > Streptophyta > Magnoliopsida > Sapindales > Rutaceae > Zanthoxylum > Zanthoxylum bungeanum. Next base: position 13,846 of record SKCR01051503.1, on the reverse strand, counting down.
ATATATATGAATCACATCTAATTATATGGATAGAGAGAAAACAAGAAACGGCAGCTCGGCCTTCCCTTCTGAAGCTATGTCAATAGAGAATCATGTTTAAGACTTTTAGAAACTCTTTTGTTTAGTGTATTAGGAATGCCCATGTTACCGAGAAGCCAACTAAGTCAAATGATTTCTTAAGTAGCATCAGCAACTGTACAATATTCAGATTCATTATTGGAGTGAGAAATCACATATTATTTCTTACTACGCTAAGAAATAATTGAATTGCCTAAGAAGATTCCAAAACCATTTGTAGAACGTCGATCAGTGGGGTTATCCGCCCAATTAGCATCCGAATAATCACGGAGCTCAAGAGAACAAATGTTAGGAGTGACGATTTGAATTAAGATTCTTTTATTCATTTAATTTGATTTGCATTAAAGAGGATATAGATTTGTAAAAATTGATTCGTTTAGTAAATGAGTCAATTCGATTCGATTCATTTATTAAAAAAATCGAATATGAATTTGAGATGACTAATTCGTTTATGACACTACTAGAGAAATGAGTTTTTATGACGTTTTAAAACCGTCGTAAACGCTTTTTTATGATGGTTTTAAAAATATCATAAATCTCTTTGTCATCTTTTTTATGACAGTTTTTTGTGTGCTATAAATTTATGACGGTTTTTTCTATCACATAAATATCATAAATATATAACGCATAAATGTTAAAAATCTTTGATTTTATGACATATGTATGTCATTAAAAATTAAATTTATGATACTAATATATCATTAAATTATAACATAAAAGTGTCATAATTCGTTGGAATTTGAATTTAAATTTTTAAATTTTAAATTTGAGTGGAATTATATATTTTGAGGAAAATTTGATAATTTTTTTTGCTGAAATCTTATTTAATTATTTTTACAGGATTTAATATCAATATAAATCATTTTAATCAAAAATACACAATTAAAAATAATTAAAGAAACTTAAAATTAATATAAATATTAAAATAATACTTCATACATTAAACCCGTCAATCTAAATACTAAAATAATAATTACTACAAACAAACCACTAATCAAATAAAGTTAAATAACAAACCAATAATTCATTAATTCATACAACATGAAACTGTTAATTCAACAAATAAATTTAATCAATTAAAGTAAATGAGACAACTACATAATGGATCGTATGTAGTTGCTCCACTCGATTCGCACTTAATCTTAATATTTTATTATTGAAATGACAGGTAAAAAATGATTTAGGGAGAATTATTATATATTCAAAAGAACTCATGGACGTACCTATCAGAAAACATAATGCGTATAAATGAATAAAAAATAGAAACTTGCAGCAAGTATTTCTAAAACATGATTTGCTTATTGAACACGAACCTCATATATTTCAGAATGTATGCAAGTTTTCTTACTTTTAATTTTTTTTAAAAAAAAAAACTATCTATCTACACTATATATCAAACTCATCATATTCTCAAATGGGAAATAATTATATTATAGAATTATTAGAGCAAACCCTCTATTTTCCAATTTGATAATAGAATTTCATGGATTATTAGCTTTACAAGCCATTTAGAACTTACTTACTATTTTGCAAAAATAGCAAAATGAAAGTAATAAATGAATCTGATTCATTTATTGCCTTCATTTTGCTATTTTCTGTTTATTTTTCAACTAAATTCGAGAAGTTGTAGCCAATTACTATATGAAAATTAATGTTATCTATCGGTTATTTTTTAATAAATCCATTAATTACGTATTTCATAATTATACGTTTATGAAAAATTAATGTAAAGAAATTATAGTAATTTATGTCATTAAATCAAGTTAGGATTAATTAAAAGAATATTTATTTATTAAACGAATCAAATACGAATCCTAATATTAGGATTGGTTTAGTAAGCAAATAGAATACAAATCTATTATATTTTGATTCGATTTGTTTAGGATTCAACACAAATTTAATTCGTTAATTCGTTTTATACCCTTAATTAGGAAATGTTGAATTATTTATCACATAAAATTAACTAAAAGCTATTGATTTTTAGTTGACTTAAATGAATAATAATTTTAATAAAATTTTCTAGATCCTATATGTTTTTAAATTAGAATTTATTTATTTTTTCTAAATTCGTTTTGCCACTCTTAGAAAATGTTCAATTAATTATCACATAAAATTAACTAAAAGCTATTGATTTTTAGCTGACTTAAATGAATAATAATTTTAATAAAATTTATTAATGGTTGATCCTATATGTTTAAAATTAAAAGTTATTTTTCTAAATTTTAATATTTTAGATACATAAGTGTTAATAATAAATCTTAAGCATGCCTTGTGCTATACACAAAGAGGAAACTTATTACTTTTAATTAGCGATGGTAATCTAAACGTCTCATCCTATCTTGTCTTGTTTTGAATTTGTTGAAAAATTATCTTGAATTTCTCTGATTTTTGAAATGGGATAAAAAATTGTCATGCATCACGGATTGAATGGTTTTGATCCAAATTTTGACTGAAATCTTTATTCGAAATGATTTTTATCCCGATTCACCTACTGCATAATGTGGAATACCAAATCCCTACTTTCAATAAAATGATCATAAATTATATATATAACCATTATCAAGTTAGGTTCATATGGATTTTTCACGTAAAGTACTAATACTTTGTGTGCATCCAAACGATATAAAATTCACATGAACCTGACAATAGTCTAACTATATATGCAACATCTCGAATTTTCGGAAGGTATCTGGACTGCAGTTAAGGTTTCAAAATGAGAAGACATTGGAGAATAAGAGTTGAAGTGTTGAAATATAGCTCGGAATAATTTAAAATGAAGACACGTTGCATCGAAAATCATGAAATTCGGAAGAACCGTTTACGCGATTTTCATATATTATTTTTAGTGAGAAAGTTTGTTATTTCAACTATAAAAATAGTAAACGAACTGCGATTGAGATAATTCTTAAACCATCAAACTCATTTTTTCGAGACGAACAATTTTTATGTTGAATATTTTTTGAAATTCGCATAAGAGCCTCAAAAGTGGCAAATTTTGAAATTTCCCCTATATTGGGGCCAAAGTGTAAATTTCGGGGGTCAATTCTCAATTTTTGAAAAATTGTCCATAAAAATGGGTGAATTTTCAGAAATAACAAAAAGGCTCATAACACATCCAAATTTTGGGAGAGAGAGAAACATAGATTTGGTCGGGGAATGAACTTTTGGTCTCCATCTTCGGCGTGTGTCGTCGCCATCAGAAGCGTCTCGTCGAGACAATTCCGATGGTGGGTGGCGTATCACCTCACGTGGATCGTAGTTGGGGCCATGCGCATATTGAAGTCACAGTGAAGATTGCTCTGATCCCGCCTCGTTTCTTCGATCCACGTGTCAATCAACCCGTCAAATCGAAGCCCTCGGAGAATACTATAAGATGGTGGTGATGATTTCTCCAATCCGTACTCGTTGACGCGTAAAACGAGATAAAAACTAACTGCTTGTGGGGCCCACATAGCTCGGCACCTCCAAATGGAATTCTGACCCATCAATGCATTCTTGGGCTCGTTTGAAGTCTGTTTGTGTCATTCGAAATTTGGTAAGACATACCAGTGAAAATTCGATATTTTCAAGTTTCTCATTTTCTATTTGAATGTTTCCAGTAGTGTCATAGAGTAATGTTTTGATTTGTATTTAATTGGATAAGTTAGAATGTATCAAATTTATGCTATTGGTAAAATCTGGGTGATATCGGAATAAATCGGATCGATCCGGTAGGATTAGCGAGTTTCTGGTAAAATCAGATTTCGCGCGTGTGTTTGCTTTAATGGATGTAATGATATATATGAGTTAAATATGATGATATGATAATGTTAAGATGGTTACAGAAAGTTTCAGAGGGTCCAGGATCATTCCGTAGTATTATCGAAAACTTTTGCGGAAGATTTTCTTTAAATGTGAAAATCGAGTATTTAAGTTATCTGGTTATTCTTAAATATTATATTATGATGTAATAGGAGTATTAGATGTGTTCTGGGTGGAACGAGAAATATTTGAAAAGTTTCGGATTCCTCCGCAACGTTTTCGGACTTTCCGGAAGGTTTAATGAATTTTAGCTAGAAATGGAATCTAATGCTATGTGTATGTTATATTGAATGTATTATGAGTAACGAAACTGAAATCATTGAGGACGGACTTGATTTGGGTATTCCGGAAAGATTCGGAAGTTTATTATAGTTGAGTCTAGAATTCGGTATAACACCGGTTCTGATTGTATCTGCCGTCTGTTTTGACAGATTTGACTAGGATCATGAATTTTCACGACATGAGGTAAGTATTCCATGTGATGAGTATTAGAGGTATCAGTTATTATTTGTTTCGATAAAAGATATGTTTGTGTATCTACATATAGACACACACACATACACTTAGTTTTGTTGTTTCACAATTTATGAGTTATTTGTCAATGGATGAGGGAGTCGACACGTGTATATGATTAGCCTAATATGTGCGTAGAAAAGCTTGCAACATTGATGTTTTTCAAAGTATGAATTCAAGTATGTTTCCTTAAATGAATTTCAAGGCAAAACATTAAATGATTTCGTTTTCAGAAAGTTTATATTGTTAAACAGAATGGATTAATTATTGATTATGTTGAGATCATAAGTTTGTAATATATGAGAAAGTTTTTGTGAGTTTTGATATACATGAGCATGTTCTTTAGAAATGTCTTTTATGCTAGTATGCATTCTGTGTACATATACGTGCCGGATTATTTACCGTGAGATAATGTCTCATGTTGCCAGTTTTACTCTGGATGCCAATTATTGTCGTGGGGATGTCCTATGTTGCCAGTTTTACAGTATTGTCACGAGAGTGTATACAGATAAACTAACAATTTTATTTTATGCAAATATACCAACGTACGCAGGGCTACAACCGAACCCTGGTATGTATGACAATGTTGGGGGAAGACATCCCAATTCCAATAGTTGTATATGTATTCTCATAGTGTATTAGCTTTTCATGATTTAAAAATTATGTATCATGATTTACGGTTACGTTTCATAATTTACGATTTATATTTATAATATGCGTGAAGGGTTTTGGTTGATGTGTTGGTAATGTGTCATAGTAGTGATGGTTAGAGAATCCGTTTATATGATATTCATCTCATACCTATTCTAAAATAGGTAACGAGTCTCGTACGAGCATTGCATGTGTAAGCCAGTGCATATATATGTTTTGGTTTGGTTATGTGTTTTTTGATATATTGAAGGTTATGTATGTTTCGCTATCGGTTACACGATGATTGTATGTATGTCTGAGTATATGTGTGTATACGATAGAAAATCGTGATATGTTTGTGTTAAGTTTTGTCGTAATATTCGTCAATCAATCAATCAAGAATGCACGATTTTTACCGTGGTTCGCCGGAAAGATTCCCGACTACATCCACGTTGAACTCCGGAATAGGGAGCTCGCTGCACTAAGCAATTTCAAGATTACACACGGAATCTTGAATCCGTTTACAAAATGTATTTCCCCAAATCTCACAAAGAACCCTATCTCTAAAAGTGACAATCTCTCAAATTCCCAATTGAAGACTACACTAACTTGGACTAGGGAATTGGCTTAACACTTAGCCAATTATTAAGGGAATACAAATAATGAAAACTCTCTCCTAATACTCAACCTAAGTGCTCTTTATATAGGATGAGTAAATAAAGGTAATTGGGTCAACGGCAAGGATTGTGCCATGTGTCCCTCATCCAACGGATGACAAGGGCTTCACATTTTACAATCTCCACCTTGAAGCCAAAACACACTAATCACTCCTAACCATATACAAGGACACACTAAGGTCAAAAATAGCACAGCAAACTCACCTACTCACATCACCGCTCATGTCGGCTGCAAGGTCAGCCAACCCCCACTGCAACAGCTTCATGCAGTGGAAGAGTTTGGTAGCAGCCACAATCTTTGTCCCATGTCCGATGGGTTGTCTTCAGTTGGAACTTTCTTAATCTCAATCTTACCGCTTGAGATAATTTCCCGCACAAAATGATACTCCGCTTCGGTAGTTGACTTTCTTGAGTCTCTGTCACCTGCAAAATCAGAATCAACATACCCTACCAAATCTAAAGCGTTAGATTGGTTAAAACATAAGTCATAATCAACAGCAGTATTCAAGTATATTAACAACCATTGTAAAGCACTCCAGTGTGCTCCACCTGGATTAGACATAAACCTACTCATGTAATACAGCATATGACAAGTCAGGTCTAGTACTAATCATGGTATACATCACAAACCAATAGCATTAGCATAAGACACATTTTCCATTTTAACCACCTCAGACATATTACTAAGAGAGAAGACATATTCTCTCCTATAGCCGCTTCCCATTCAAGTTTATGGGTAGACTTTAATGCCTCTCCTAAGCTAGCAGGCTCAACCCCATTAATTTCATGACTTGCTATTAATGCACAGAAATACAAATCATTGGTTGAGTAATCATACCTGGTAGGAGGCCTTACCTGCCTCCTACTTCTGTCTCTTGCTAGCTGGTAGTTGGCCAATGTGTCTTGTGGTGTTTCATCATGCTGCTCAGTTTGATCCACTTGATCTACTGTGTCCACTTCAATTTGTTCTTGTATGTCTGCTACTCTTCTTCATTTCTGTTTTCCTCCTGGTTATTTCTCCTGGGCTGGGTGTCCTCAGATGTCTCCGTGCCTGACATGTCACCAACTTGCTCAGCGGTCCTTGATGTCCCTGGCTCCACCTGCATCTGAGCTCCACCTGCAAAATCAAAATCTGCTAGATCCTTTTCTAAGGCACCTGCATTGTTGTTAGTAGATTTACAAGGAAAACAAATTTCATTGAATATAACATCCCGACTAACTATGACTTTGACTCCAGGTGACTCCCTTTCCCATAACCTATACCCTTTGTCCCTTCTTGGTATCCTAAGAAAACACACTTGATAGACCTCGGTTCAAGTTTACCTACGACTGGTGAGCATAGGCTTCACAGCCAAATACTCTAAGGTGTGCAAGCTTATGAGCCCTACCAGACCAGATTTCTTCTGGTGTCTTAAACTGAACTGAACTATTAGGGCTAAGGTTAATCAAGTGAGTAGCAGTATTGAGGGCTTCACCCCAAAAGGCCCTCGGAAGTTCGGAAGAAAATAAAAGACATCTGATCTTTTCTAATAAGGTTCTATTCATTCTTTCCGCAACTCCATTCTGTTGAGGGGTGTTTCTAACAGTCCTATGTCTTAGGATACCCTCACTAGTACAGTATTGGTCAAACTCAGTATTACAAAATTCTAAGCCATTATCAGTTCTCAAGACTTTTACTTTGTTACTAGTTTGATTTTCTACCAATACTTTCCATTCTTTAAATTTAGTCAAAGTTTCATCCTTTGATTTTAGTAAGAATGTCCATACCTTCCTACTGTAGTCATCAACAATAGAGAGGAAATATCTCTTACCCCCATGTGTCTGGACCTTTGCTGGTCCCCACAAATCACAATGTAGATACTCCAGACTCGCCTTTGACAAGTGAATTCCAGTTGGGAAGCTCTGTCTGTGCTGTTTGCCCACACACAGATCTCACAAAACTCAAGTGGCTTCAACTGGTCCTTTCCAAATTGTCCCTGCTTGCTGAGTACCTGCATTCCTTTCTGGCCTATATGGCCAAGTCTCAAGTGCCATATATTAGTCATATCAACATTAGAAGTTAAAGCAGAAATGGGTTTATCCGAGAATACATGTTGGCCATTTAGAACATACAATCCATTTCTCTTAATACCAGTTAGGATTAGTTTATTACCCTTAGATATGTGCATGTTCCCTTTATGTGCTTTATATGTGAAACCTAATTCATCTAGTGTTCCTAGTGATATCAGGTTCCGTTTCAAGTCAGGTACATATCTAACGTCAGTAAGAATCCTAACTTTACCATCATGAAGTTTAAGAGTTATGTCCCCCCCCCTGTATCCTACAAGTATTGTCATTACCCATATACACAGTCCCTTGGTCAGAATTTCTAAAGTTGACAAACCAGTCCCTATACGGACTCATGTGGAAGAACACCCGGAGTCCAGAATCCATTCTCTACTAATGTGATCCCTACACACAGTCAATGCCTCAGATAGGCACATCGACTCCTTTTCGGCAGCCACAGTGGCGCTGCCTTCATTTTTCTGTTCCCTAAGGAACTTATAACAATTCATTTTAAGGTGTCCCATCTTTCCACAATGATAGCACTTCTTGTCACTATCTTTATTCTTATCCTGTTTATTCTTTTCTTCTTCCTTTAGGTTCTTGTTTACTAGTCTGATGATTATTACGGACCATTATATTTCCTTTCATTTTTACCTTTCACGAATAAGTTCGCTCCTCCTCTCCTACTGGTTCTAAGTTCTAGCTCTCCCCCTTATACCAGATATCACCAAGTCTCTAGCCTAGGTACAACTCCTGTGTACTGTAGAGAATTCTTAACGACACTATATTCTTCAGGTAATGCATTTAAAAGTATCATAGCTTCGCTAGAGTCTCCTAGGGCTTGGTCAGTTCCTTTAAGGATTTGAGTCATTTTCGTGAATTCATCCAAATTATCATCAATCGACTTACTAGTATCCATCTTGTAATTAAACAGATTTCCTTTTAAGAACACTAAATTTGGTGCAGAAATAACAGAATATAAAGATTCGAGTTTACCCCAGAGTTGAATGGCAGTGTCCATTCCGTCAACCTTCCTGATGACCGAGAATCTCCAAGGTGAAGGAAAATCAGGTTGTAAGCCTCTTCCAGGATTTCCTCCTTCGTTTCCTTTTCATCTTTGGCCACTTTTCTGGATCCGGTTCCAGTGCCAAAACCACCTTATGGTGAGAAAGCAAAACTCTCATTTTCTTCTTCCATGTGGTGAAATCCCCTTTTCCGTCGAAGATGCCAATGTCGGGTCTCATGTTCGACATTTTACTTCCTTTTACAGTAATAACCCAACAACAGTTTGAATTCAATTACTCTTGACAATTACTGCCCAAACTCAATCGGCAATATACTGCCCAATCTAAGCCAAACACAATTGGCAGATTCTCACCCAAACAGGACAGTAAACACACTACACACAGGCCACAATTCGGCAGTGGCACTCCCAAAACAACAATTTTCAAATTCAATTCAAAAGGCCTCAAACCAATTAGTCACAAAACAGAAGCAACAATTTGGCTAAGCCTTCTGATCACCGAGCAGCTTAGGCAATACACTGTTTTGAATACCCAAATCGCAGCTTGCTGAGAATGGCACCACAGTACACACACCCTCTTTTTCGGCGGATCCAATTTCTTGTTCAGCAGACACAAGCTTGGTGTGCTGCCCTTTGATGCCCTAACACAGTTGGTTTCACCCTCGGCAATTTCACACCCAACTCAATTCGGCAACCCCACAATCTTTCAATGTGGCAACACCCACACAACTCTCGGCAACCCAGTGGCTTTTTATGCCCTGTTCAGATCTTAAACGGTACAGGCCTTCAGGGGGCTTCTTCGTCTTCGCAGTGCCTTGTTGCACTTGGCGCAGAGAGGTCACGTGGTCTAGTTTCTTGAGTCTTGATCTGCAACCTAGGGTTCTTGTTTTGCTAAACTTGATAACATTCAAAGGTTTCAAGAAAAAAAAAACAGAGGGTGGGACGACAACTTAGGGGTTATTACCACTTCTTGATCGGCAAGTCTAGGCGTCTTCTTGGATCTTCTTCTTCTTGTTTTGGCTGTGGTCTTCGATTTCTCTTGTCTTCTGATTCTTTGTTGCAGAGGCCAATTAGGGATTTTGGCTTTTGCTTCTTTTGCCGCCAAAAATCGCACAGGCTGAGTCTTGGGCTGTCAATCAACCTCTCACGGCCCACCTCCAATTAACCTCTGCCTTTTGCCGCCCAACCAAGCAGCTCGATCTTGGGCTTCTTGATCACCAATTTTTCTTCGGCCCACTGATCTTGGGCTCTGATACCAATTGTTAAGTTTTGTCGTAATATTCGTCAATCAATCAATCAAGAATGCACGATTTTTACCGTGGTTCGCCGGAAAGATTCCCGACTACATCCACGTTGAACTCCGGAATAGGGAGCTCGCTGCACTAAGCAATTTCAAGATTACACACGGAATCTTGAATCCGTTTACAAAATGTATTTCCCCAAATCTCACAAAGAACCCTAATCTCTAAAAGTGACAATCTCTCAAATTCCCAATTGAAGACTACACTAACTTGGACTAGGGAATTGGCTTAACACTTAGCCAATTATTAAGGGAATACAAATAATGAAAACTCTCTCCTAATACTCAACCTAAGTGCTCTTTATATAGGATGAGTAAATAAAGGTAATTGGGTCAACGGCAAGGATTGTGCCATGTGTCCCTCATCCAACGGATGACAAGGGCTTCACATTTTACAGTTTGAATTGTGTATGTTTCTGTGAAATGAATGATTTGACACCAATGTGAGTATAAAATATTATAAATTGTGTTTGCTAAGTTCGTAAGTGTATGTATGGATATTTGGGTAAAAGACTGAATGTGTTTGTAGGTTTCTGGTATTAGAAACGTCTCCAGGTAAGAATTTTGAAATTTGAACTTACGTGACTGTAAGAGAAGTTAGTATGATTCCTGAATTAATATGTGTGAATACGTGTAGGCCACATATGTTAAGCTATCATAAGATTATTTATTAGAAAGAACATGATGAGCTTATTTATAAGTTAACTTATACTTTCAGTCCAATATTATATTCTCAATCAATATTCTTGATCAAACTGTGACTAAAACTGGAAAACTAATTGGGAAACAAATCAAACAAATTGATGAATTTAACGTGTGCTCGAGTGGGGATTTCATTAGAAAGATTAGGTGAATTACGAAGAAATTTGATTGTCATTTTCACGAGTCAATGGAGCCGGCCTGAGCTTGAAATATAGAATTAATTAATTAAGTCAATTTGTTGTTAAGCACTTGGTTGTTATTGATACTTGAAAGAGACACGTCCGGATTTATCCTCATAGTCATTTGATGAAAACAAGATCGAGTTAATGAAATGAAATGTTTTCTTGCTAGCTAGAACCTAGAAACTAAGAGAATAATTTTACACATATCAAGAGTTTGTGTGTGTATGCAAATCTTACGGTGAGAGAGTTGGGAAGAATTTCGAGAAAAGTATGTGTATGTATATCAATTCCCTATTGGCTTATGCTATCAATTGTTAAAAGTAATGGCTGCATCAGATTCTTCCAAGTCCCACATACACATAGTAATATTGCTCGAAATTCTAATGGGTAATAGCTGTTTTCTATTATAATGGGTAATAGCTGTTTTCTATTATAAAATATCATGAATAAAGAATATATTTTTGCTAGGTATCAGTAACACTTGGCTTTTCATGGTTTAGCTCTTTGCACGTGGACTATGGGGTCCATTATTCATGGGCAAAAGATTAAATGAGTCTTTGTTTTTGGGACTTGGTTTCTCAATAGTAATATAGCTACGGTAATCATTGTAGCTACAGTAATCACTGTAGCTACAGTGAGAGAGGTGTAATTTTTATAAGTGAGATAGTATGTAAGTGTAGCATTTTGAGAAACCAAGTCCCAAAAACAAAGACTCATTTAAAATTATTATACATATGAATAATGTAGTCATTTAAATTTTAGAATAAAAATATGTATGTGAAAAGAGAAACAATTGAAAAATTAACCAAAATCAAAGAAAAAATTAAATTTGAACTTAAATAATGTAATTATTTAACATATGATCACTAATGTAATAATATTATCTTTAAATAAAAGTTCATTTAATCTTTTGCCCATGGATAATGGACCCCATAGTCCACGTGCAAAGAGCTAAACCATGAAAAGCCAAGTGTTACTGATACCCACCAAAAATATATTCTTTATTCATGATATTTTATAATAGAAAACAGCTATTACCCATTAACAACACTTAGACTAAGAAATGCAGATTCATTCATCGCAACAAAATCGTCAACGTCAACTCGTCAAGGAGTTAAGAAGAAACGCAAGCATGAGTTGATCCAAACCTGTAACAAAATCGTCAACGTCAAGGCTCAAGCTGCCTTCTAAGAAGAAACAAAGTCTTCCATGTCAGATTCGTCTTCTTCTTGCAGTGCATCTTCATCTTCTTCTTCCACCAATATTAAACCTCAAGTAAAATATGATGTTTTCCTCAGTTTCAGAGGTAAGGACATCCGCGACAACTTTGGCAGCCATCTTTATGCAGCTTTGTGCAGAAAAAATATCGAAACTTTCATTGATAACCAACTTATCAGAGGAGATGAAATATCTCCGGCACTTTTGGATGCAATTGAAAGGTCAAAGATTTCCGTTATCATTTTCTCAGTAGGCTATGCTTCATCCAGATGGTGTCTTGATGAACTTGTAAAGATCCTCGAATGCAAGAATAATGATGGACAGATTGTAATACCGATTTTCTATCAACTTGATCCATCGGATGTCAGGAATCAGACTGGGAATTTTGGAGATGGATTTTTGAAGCTTGAAGAACGTTTTAAGATACAAAGATGGAGGGTTGCTTTGAATGAAGCAGCCAATCTATCTGGTTTTGATTCTCGTGTCATCAGGTAACTTGAAGTGGATATATATAAATTTTATTTGAAAATTAGCCACACAGTCTAATTTTTTTCCCTTAATTTTTGATATTATTGTTAGGCCTGAATCTCATCTTATAGAGGAAGTTGTAAGGGATGTCTTGAAGAAGTTGGATGATATTTTTGTAATTGATAACAAAGACTTGATTGGAATAGAATCAAGCATAAGGCATATTGACTCATTATTAAGTAGTAGTTTGAAAGATGTGTTTGCTTTGGGAATTTGGGGCATCGGTGGTATTGGCAAGACAACAATTGCTAGTGCTATTTTCAACAAAATCTCTACTCAATTTGAAGGTTCTTACTTTATTCAAAATGTTAGAGAAGAATCAGAAAAAACTGGTGGACTATCTCACATGCGACAACAACTTGTTTCTACTCTATTAGATGATCAAAATGTTACTGTTGGTATTCCCAATATTGGCATCAATTTTAGAAGCAAAAGGCTTAGCCGCAAGAAGGTTCTAATTGTTTTTGATGACGTGACTCATTTTGAGCAAATAGATTTCTTAACCAGAGATCTTGATTTTGCTTCCGGGAGTCGAATTATAATAACAACAAGAGACAAACAAGTGCTTAAAAATTGTAGAGTGGATGACATTTACAAGGTTGAGGCATTACTTGATTATTATGCTCTTAAGCTTTTTAGTCGATATGCCTTTGGACAAAATTATCATCCTGATGCAAGTTATACGGAGGTAACAAACAAGATAATAAAATATGCTCGAGGTGTTCCATTAGCTCTTAAAGTTTTGGGTTGTTTTCTATTTGGAAGGAACAAAGAGGATTGGGAAAGTGCAATAAACAAATTGAATAAAAGTCCTCACATGGATATTCAAAAGGTTCTAAAAGTAAGTTATGATGGCTTGGATGATGAAGAGAAAAATATATTTCTAGATATTGCATGCTTTTTCAAAGGAGAAGATGAACAACTTGTAGTAAAATTCCTAGATGCTAGTGGCTTCTCGGCAAAAATAGGGATAAGTGTTCTTGTTGATAAGTCTCTTATTATCATATCACGGAACAAGATAATGATGCATGATTTGCTACAAGAAATGGGTAGGGAAATTGTCCGACAAGAATCCATAAAAAATCCTGGACAACGCAGCCGGTTGTGGAATCACGAGGATATTTATCATGTTTTGATAAGAAATACG
>SKCR01051502.1:0-15613 GCA_019454045.1 Zanthoxylum bungeanum | reverse complement strand
TGACGCTATGGGACATAATGTCTAACACGAAGTGTACGGGCCAAATTTGGGCCAGGGGTAAAATCGACTTTTACCACCAAAGCCAGCTGCAAGACCTGGAGCCCAGAAGAAGATCCATGGGCCGCCTCATGAGCCCAAATTCATTAAAGACAGAAAAACGGACACCAGTTACAAAGATCAGGGAATGGATCCGAATTCATGACCGTCATAATGAAATCAACGGTTATGAGATCTAAAGGACCTGAAATTATGAGACGACGAAAGGTTTCCAACGGGCAGAAGAGGAATCCTATAAAAGAGCAAGGCAAAGAATAAAGAAGGGGATACAGAACTCCTAACATCAGATAATATCCAATAGTCCGCCCTCACGGCAATCGATCAGTGGTTTAGGTATCCTAAACACCTGAACCCTTTCTACTTAAATTCTCTCATTCTTTGGCTAACTTGAGCGTCGGAGAGCCTACGGTTTCCATCACACCGGTGGGCAGTAAATCTCTTTGCTCTATTCTTATTTTGCAGGTTCGCTTGTGCCCCCCTACACATTCTCAATTATGGACCTCAACCGGAAATCAGGATCTACAATTTGGCCCACCGTGGGGCCTACCAAGCGAATTTCGTAAAAGTAAGACATAGCAACGCATCAAATGGCCTCAAGCAATGAGCAAAACCCAAATCCCATGATGGCACAGCTTGCCATGCTCCAAGAACGGTTGCAAGCCCTAGAAGAAGAAAATCAAACGATGCGGAGTGCCAATGACAATCTACAGAGAAAGATGGAGTTGATGTCATCCAATCCTCGCATACTAATACTCTGAGCCAAACAAGCAATCCAGACGACCAGACAAACCCAACAATCCCGCTTATGACAGAAGGTCCAAACAACAATCAACAGCCAATCTTGCAAGAAACCGGTCTCTCTCATCGATCCAACCCAACAGATTGCCACTTCAATCAGGAAGGAGATGATCGAATTTAAGGAAGCAATAATGTCGAGACTACCAGGGGTAAGGTTGCCGGTTAGGAAAAGTAGAGCTGGAGCGATTTCTGACACCCCATTTGCGGAGTCTATTGTTGCTATTGATTTACCCCGAAAATTCAGCCCTCCGGAGATGAAGCCGTATGATGGATCTGCCGATCCAGACGACCATGTCGTACACTACAAATACAAGATGATGTCCCACGCCTGTCCCCAAGTCAGTGGGAGGCTGGAATGTGCAGATGCTTTGGCGAGACTCTGGCAGGACCTGCCCTTACTTGGTTCATCAACCTTCCCTACAGGTCAATCGAGTCCTACCAAGAGCTAGCTGACAAGTTTGTGCAACACTTTGCAAGTTCATGCAAAATAGAAAAAACTTCGGACGACCTTAATTCTATACAACAAGGAAGGGGGAGATCTCTGCGGAGCTACGTTGCTCGATTCAACGAGAGAGAATCACGGTTCCAGATCTCCACCAACCTACAGCAGTAGAAGCCTTCCGGAACGGACTACTTTATGACAGCGGACTCTACAAGAAGTTGACGAAATTTCGATGCTACAACATGGAACAAGTAATGGCACGGGCCCAGGTAGAAATAAGATGGGAAGAAGATAAAAGAAATAACGGAAGGGCAGATGTTGCGATACCCGGATTGACCGAAGGCCTGTTGCTCCCAGGCCGCACGATAGCAATGTCCATTCTCATAGGGAAAAGAGGAACCAACAAAGGGGTGAGAGGCGGGGACCATACTACCCAAATGTCGAAAAAAGACAAAGGTCACACAGGGGACGAGCACCCCAGCAAGCACACTCAGGCTACCGGACTACAACTTTACGATCTCTCCAGGGGAACTGGTCACCGTGCTTAAGAAGATGGGGAATGAAGTAAAGTGGCCTCCGCGCAGCAGAGACAATTCGACGAAAAAAAGACACCAGGAAGTGGTGTGAGTTCCACAGAGACTACGGTCACACGACAGCGGAGTGCGTAGCCTTGAGATTAGAGGTTTTGGAGTTACTAAACAAAGGCTTCCTCAGGGACTTGCTAACAGATAAGGGAAAGGCAACCATGTCACGAAGGGAGGAGAAAACCAACCAGGGAGAAGATCCTGTCCTACCACCCCCTATAAATAACACAGTCAACGTTATTCAGGAGGTTCGGGAATTAGTGGAACAACTTACTCGGCTGCCAAGCGACATACAAGGGCTCTGATCAATAATGTTTCTCATACTACATCATCTGTAGAAAAAAGCCTTTCACATAATTGACCTTGGAGTTCCCAGACGATGAAAAATCTCACACCCTAAACCCGCACCATGATGCACTGGTCATTTCTTTGCAGGTGGCGAATTTCTTGGTCAAACGGGTGTTGATCGATACAGGTTCTTCGGCAAACGTAATTTTCGCAAGCGCCCTCGCCGACATGGGGACAGAGTTGGATAAAATCAATCGGCGGACGACAGTGTTGATCGGGTTCAGTGGGGAACAGAAGATCACGATGGGGTGAAATTTCACTTCCGGTATACGTTGCTGGAATCAACAAACTGACTACATTTCTAGTCATGGAATGCCCATCCGCATACAACCTGATAATGGGGAGGCCCTGGATTCATGATATGAGAGCGGGTTCGTCTACCTACCATCAGGTGATGAAATTCCCTACTAAATGGGGGGTACAAGAAATCAGAGGCGACAGGTTGGCGTCCAGGAGTTGTTACCAGACTACTCTGAAAGCAAAGGACGAGTCAGCATAGCAATTACAGGTCGAACCTCGAGTTTCGGAGCCGACATTACCGAACATAGAGAAGCTCGACGAGGTTCAGATTCATCCACAGTTTGAAGATCACAAGGCGTTAATTGGAGCTGGACTAGATCCGAAATTCCGAGCCGACATCATAGAGTTTCTGAAGAGCCGACACGACAGTTTTGCATGGTCCCACAGAGATATGACAGGGATCGACCCAACGCTCATGACCCACGAATTGCATGTGGATCCAGAGTATGCCCCGGTTAGGCAGAAAAGAAGAAAATTTGCCCCAGAACGGAACCGGATCATCGACGAAGAAGTCCAGAAGTTATTAGAGAATGGAGCTATAAAAGAAGTCCAATTTCCGGAATGGCTCGCAAATGTCGTTGTGGTGAAGAAAAAGAACGGGAAATGGAGAGTTTGCATCGACTTCACAGATTTGAATAAGGCCTGTCCAAAGGATTCATTTCCACTTCCACACATAGACTCTATGGTCGACGCGACGGCGGGACATGAGTTATTAGTTTCATGGATGCATACTCAGGCTACAACCAGATCTTCATGCACCCGGGCGATCAAGAAAAGACAGCCTTCGTAACCAACAAGGGAATTTTTTGTTATAAAGTTATGCCCTTTGGCCTAAAGAACGCAGGGAGCAACGTATCAAAGACTCGTCAACAAGATGTTCGACAGCCAAATTGGGGAAAACCATGGAAGTGTACATCGACGATATGCTGGTGAAGTCGATCAAATCGGAGCAGCACCTAAATCATCTGAAAGAAGCATTCGACATCATGGATAGGTATGGAATGAAACTAAATCCAACTAAATGTGCTTTCGGGTGTTGCTTCAGGAAAATTTTTGGGGTACGTGGTCACTCGACGAGGGGTCGAAGCGAATCCGGAACAGATCAGATCGATCCTCGACATCCCGTCTCCTTCCAGCCCAAAAGATGTCATGAGACTAACTGGGAGAATCGCAGCTCTAAATAGGTTTATTTCCAAATCTACAGATAAGAGCTTTTTGTTCTTTTCAGCCTTGAAGAAAGGAAAACAGCTTTGACTGGACACCCGCCTGTGAGGAAGCACTGACAAAGCTCAAATTGTACCTCACCACACCACCTTTGCTGTCCAAACCACACGACTTGGAGAGACTTTTCCTATATTTGGGTGTTTCGGAGCAGGCGGTCAGTGGAGTCTTAGTAAGAGAAGAGGCAGGAGACCAACAACCAGTCTACTACGTGAGCAAAGCGCTGTTGGGTGCAGAGTCGCGTTACCCTTTGATGGAGAAATTAGCCTTCGCCCCTTCATTACCGCAGCAAGAAAACTCAGACCCTACTTCCAGGGGCACCCGATCACGGTTACACGACCTATCCTTTGAGAAGGATTCTTCAAAAACCGGAAATGTCAGGACGGTTGATGAAGTGGGCAATCGAACTTGGAGAGCACGACATCACTTACCAGCCCAGAACCGCTATCAAATCTCAGGCGCTGCCTGACTTTGTAGCCGACTTTACCCCCAGTTTACTTACGGCAACCGAAGTCAATATCAACTGCATCCATCGAAAGATACCTTGGAAATTAGCGGTCGACGGGGCAAGTAATAAAAAGGGGTGCGGTCTTGGGGTCATGCTTATAACTCCAACCGGCGACATAATACAGCAAGCAATCAAGTGCGGATTTCGAGTTACAAATAACGAGGCGGAATACGAAGCATTGGTAGCTGGGCTGTCACTAGCTAAAGAATTGGGGCAAGAGATATTGAAGTAAAAACTGATTCCCAGTTGATTGTGAACCAGATTGAAGGGTCGTATCAAGCCAGAGGACAAGCCATGGCTTCTTATCTACGAAAGGTAAGAGACCTACGATCGAGCTTTGAGAAATTTTCCATCATACAGGTCCCAAGAAGCGAAAACTGCCAGGCTGACGCATTAGCAACCCTTGGTTCGACAATGGAGGGGAACGAGTCACGAACGATTCCAATCGTGTACTTAAACTGGCCCGCGATTTGTAATGAAGAAGCGATTGTCGCGGCGCTCGACACTGTCGACAGTTGGATGACACCGATCGTAAAAGTATCTGCAAGACGGACATACTTCCAGACGACAGAATTCAAGCAAAGAAAATTCAGAGACAGTCAGCCAGATTTGTGTTGTTCGACGGACATCTGTTAAAAAGATCATTCACAGGACCTTACTTGAAATGTCTCACTCCTAACGAAGCGCAACATGTTCTGTCTGAGTTGCATGAAGGGGAATGTGGGAATCATTCTGGTGGCAGGAGCTAGCCCAACGAGCGCACACGACAGGATATACTGGCCTTCAATGAGATTCGATTCATCTGAATACACAAAAGAAGTGCGATAAATGCCAGAGATTCGCACCAATACCTCACCTCCCTCCGGAGAAACTGAAACCCCATCTTGTCGCCATGGCCATTTATGAAGTGGGGGATGGACATTGTTGGGAAACTCCCAACGGCACCTGGCCAACGAGTGTACATGCTCGTCATGACAGACTACTACTCAAAGTGGATAGAAGCAGAAGCATTTGCCAGAATACGCGACAAGGAAGCCCAAACTTTCGTGTGGAAAAACATCATCTGCCGATTCGGCATACCAAAGGAGATCGTGACCGACAACGGAGCACAGTTCATTAGCCACCACTTTCAAGACTTCTGCAGGAATTGGGGCATAAAGTTGAACTTCTCCACCCCTCGCTTTCCACAGGCGAACGGGACAAGCCGAATCATCCAACAAAACGATCATGAACACCCTGAAGAAAAGGTTGGAGAAAGCTAAAGGAGCCTGGGCCGACGAACTGCCAGGAGTATTATGGTCATACAGGACAACGACGAGGTCTTCAACAGGCGAAACCCCTTTCGCATTAGCATTTGGAACGGAAGCCGTCATACCTACTGAAGAAGTTATTCCTTCAACACGCTACCAATATCTCAACGAAGAAAAAAACAATCAACGACTGATGAATTTCAATCTCGACACGATTGAAGAAGCAAGAGATCGAGCTTCCATTCGACTGGCAGCATATCAACAGAGAATGGCCAGATACTTCGACAAAAACGTTAGAAGTAGGAATTTCAAGGCTGGAGATTGGGTCTTACGGAGAGTGTTCCAGAACACCAAGGAAGTAGGCGACGGGAAATTGGGTCCGAATTGGGAAGGCCCTTACCTCGTCACGAAAGTCGTTGGGAAAGGTGCATACAAGCTACAGAATCTAGAAGGGGTTCTCGTACGCAATAGTTGGAACGCAATGCATCTCAAGCGATTTAACCGGTAACCCTTATGTTTTTTTTTATTTGTTTGTTTGTTTCCAATTATATGCTCAGTTAGTTATTTTGTTGAGATTGAATAAAGGAATCAGCAGTAGTCATTCGAATAAAAGCAAAGTTTGTCACATTAACAAATCAACCGACTTTTACAAACACATCACAATATCGTTCTCCTAATCCCATACGACATAAACAACACATACAAAATGTAATCACAGTTTTCCTGACAAAATCTTCGACTTAATTTCATACGACATTTTAATGCTAATTTTAGACCTGAACAACCTAGACATTGTCTGGTGCTTCATCGGTAGCCGCAGGAAGACTGGCGGGCGCATCGCCTTGGGTTTCAGTAGCTTCCTCCATGACTTCTTCCCCCTCCACATTTCTTCCGACTTCTTCTGTTTCGGCAGCGACGAGTCTGTCTATTTCTGCCCCATTCTTCTTTGATTCAACCTCCAATCCTTTCTCTTCGGAAGCATCATCTGTCGAAGAAGAGACCCCGGCCTCGCGCCTCTCATACTCTCTAATCCACTTCTCAGGTTTCCAGTCGACATGTTTCCCAGCCAAGAAATCCCTCATTAAATCACACCTGTTTCTCAACATGGAATCAATGGCGATATCCTCCATTTGCTCTAACAATAGCTCCTTCTCTTTCTTCACATTTTCGAAACCTTCTTTGTAGCTGTCGATTGTCAATTCAGCAGTTTCTTTCTCCAATTGCAAAGCAGCCCTAACTTCCTTCAATTCTTTTCAAGAGCTCTTTCATTCCTTTGAGAAGCAATGATTCCAGACTTCAACTCTGACGATTCCTTCCTCATCACCGACAGCGACTTCTCCAGCTCCTTTGTCCTTCTTTGATTAGATTCCACATTTTCCGCATGAATAGACTGCATTCCAGTGCCTACGACAGCCGAGTATATTTATAAAAAAAAAAAAAAGGAAAAAAGAATAAAATAGTAATATATTAGTAATTGAGGTTGCTACTTACTTGATAATTCAGTGCGATGGCTTTTTTTCATGACCTCCGTGGGACCAATCTGTGCCAATCTTACTTCATCCCCCTCGAGGAGAAGTCCCCCTACGAACGAATCGATACTTGAAGGATCGGATATAGCAGTCGACTCCCGAGGAACCTTTAAGGTGAGATTATCAGAATCATCTTCCTCCTCGACCTCGGGAACAAACCTCCTCTTTTTCCCCGCAGTAACCGTCGCGGTCGACTTCACCTTCTCCGCTTCAATTTCTCTTTGTTGAGACCCAGCCTCTTTTTCAGCCTCCGACTCTTTCTTCTTCAATTTCCTTGATTTTTTCCGGCTCTTCATTTCATCAAGTGAAGCTACGGTGAAAGGCCCAGTCATCATTTCCTCTGCGCATAAAAATTCCTCGGATTTTAAGGGCTCTCGATATCTATTTCCCCATATAACTTTTGACACGACCATCTACTATTTATCACGGACAAAACGTCGTTACATAAGGCCAGAACTTTACCTTCTCGGTGAAAGATTTCTTTCCACAGTGGAGTCGACCTTAACCTCTTTTCCGTTAAAATAGTTTTGCAATCCCTTTTTTCGACCGGCAGTGACAAGATGGCTTTGGTGTTGGAGGTTGCACGTACAGTCTTGACGAATGACTTGTTCTGTAGAGGACCTGCAACAATAAGTCATGATTACTCAAAGACAAATGAACGACTCAAAGATTGAAGAAAAAGCGAGAGCTCGTTACTCACTCGACAAACACCAAAACTCCGGGATTCGACCAACCCGGCCGATCCAAATATACCCTCACCCTTCACAAAGAAATAATAAGACTGCCAATTTCCCCTATCATTAGTTGGTAATCCAGTGACTAGTTGCGTCTTTCTTTGACGAAGAATCAACGTATACCTTCCCTTCTCCTTCAAATGTTCCTTCAGATAGTACGTCTCTAAAACGTCCTTCACCTCGAAGAGTACCCCCAGTTCAAAGGCTAAACATTCAATCGACAATAAGATCCTCCATGCATTCGGCATCAGCTGTGAAGGAGCTACTCGGAAATGATCCAAAACCTCCCAAACCAATCTCGGAATGGGAAACCTCAGACCTATAAAAAATGGACGCACATAGAATCCCATCCACCCAGGAACCCGATAATCAATTCTTTCATTCGACAAAGGCACCCGGAGTTCCAAAGTGTTAGGGAACCTATACATACAGCTAAGTTCTCTCAATACCTTCCCAGTCATTCGACTTGCAGGATTCTTTGATAATAAGTTGGTAGGCTCACTCGTACAAGGTAATTCGCTCGACTCCCCAATTGCGGGCAAAGACCTCAAAGGAATAGCCTCGGCAGGGATCACTGGTGGAGAAGGCATAGCTAAGGTAACAGCACCACTTTCGATAAAATCTTGATACGACTTATTTCCACACTCTACTAACTCCTTACTTTCACTTGTTGATCCCTCGGTCTCACTTGATGATTCGACATATTTATCGATCTTGGCACCTAAGCTGCCTAAAGATTCACTACTCGACATATTCCAGACGACAAGCATTAAACAACTAAAACCTCTAAGTAACCCACCTCATAAAGATCAAAACCCACAAACATAAAACTGAAAACTAATCACACAGACCAGGAGATCAAACAGCTTAACTTTTCTAAGAACAGCTTGAGTATTCAATATGAATGTTTAAAGGAATGAAGAACAAGAAGAAGATTTCGAAGAATACCTCGAGAACTCTTGAGAGCACACCTTTTACTCGACTTCCGGATAAGGCGAAATGAAACAACCGAGGTTCCTTTATACATGCTACCTGAAAATCTGGCGCCAAAGATTCCCGCCCAAAATGGACGCCTCGTAACTCGCATTAGGTTTTGCAGCATCAGATGACACGTGTACAGAGCCAGAACCATTTTCAAACTGGAATCGTCGAATGGAATACCAGTGCCATCAAACATTTACAACAAACCCTGAACCACCATCTGGTTCAGTCGACCAGGGGACATCCCCCACATGATTCACTCAGACTAAGAATCATTGAGTATTCTCGACTCATACGACGTGTCGAATAATATTAACCCTGAACCACCATCTGGTTCAGTCGACCAGGGGACATCCCCCACATGATCATGCAGTCATGGAGTCATGGAGTATTATCGACTCATACGACGTGTCGAATAATATTAACCCTGAACCACCATCTGGTTCAGTCGACCAGGGGACATCCCCCACATGATTCATGCAGTCATGGAGTCATGGAGTATTATCGACTCATACGACGTGTCGAATAATATTAACCCTGAACCACCATCTGGTTCAGTCGACCAGGGGACATCCCCCACATGATTCATGCAGTCATGGAGTCATGGAGTATTATCGACTCATACGACGTGTCGAATAATATTAACCCTGAACCACCATCTGGTTCAGTCGACCAGGGGACATCCCCCACATGATTCATGCAGTCATGGAGTCATGGAGTATTATCGACTCATACGACGTGTCGAATAAATTAACCCTGAACCACCATCTGGTTCAGTCGACCAGGGGACATCCCCCACATGATTCATGCAGTCATGGAGTCATGGAGTATTATCGACTCATACGACGTGTCGAATAATATTAACCCTGAACCACCATCTGGTTCAGTCGACCAGGGGACATCCCCCACATGATTCATGCAGTCATGGAGTCATGGAGTATTTATCGACTCATACGTCGTGTCGAATAATATTAACTCTGAACCACCATCTGGTTCAGTCGACCAGGGGACATCCCCCACATGATTCATGCAGTCATGGAGTCATGGAGTATTATCGACTCATACGACGTGTCGAATAATATTAACCCTGAACCACCATCTGGTTCAGTCGACCAGGGGACATCCCCCACATGATCCATGCAGTCATGGAGTCATGAAGTATATATCGACTCATACGACGTGTCGAATAATATTAACCCTGAACCACCATCTGGTTCAGTCGACCAGGGGACATCCCCCACATGATTCATGCAGTCATGGAGTCATGGAGTATTATCGACTCATACGACGTGTCGAATAATATTAACCCTGCACCACCATCTGGTTCAGTCGACCATGGGACATCCCCCACATGATTCATGCAGTCATGGAGTCATGGAGTATTATCGACTCATACGACGTGTCGAATAATATTAACCCTGAACCACCATCTGGTTCAGTCGACCAGGGGACATCCCCCACATGATTCATGCAGTCATGAAGTCATGGAGTATTATCGACTCATACGACGTGTCGAATAATATTAACCCTAGACCACCATCTGGTTCAGTCGACCAGGTGACATCCCCCACTTGATTCATGCAATCAAGGAAACATGAAATACGCACGACTCAGACGACAAGTCGAGTGATGTCATTCCTGAACCACCATATGGTTCGGTCGACCAGAGGACATCCCCTACATGATTCATGCCAAGTCGTAGAATCATGAAATACGTACGACACATTCAACATGTCGAATGCGATCCTGAGCCAACTGGCTCGAGTCGACCTAGGAACATCCCTGATGACTCTTGTCGAGTCAGATACAGTCATATTCAACACCTACGTCATGTCGAATGCGATCCTGAGCCAACTGGCTCGAGTCGACCTAGGAACATCCCTAATGACCCTTGTCGAGTCAAATACAGTCATACTCAACACCTACGTTATGTCGAATGCGATCGTGAGCCAACTAGCTCAAATCGACCTAGGAACATCCCTAATGACCCTTGTCGAGTCAAAAAACAATCGTAACACACTCAACACTTGCGACATGTCGAGTGTGATCCTTAGCCATCGTCTGGTTCAAGTCGACCAATGGACATCCCTTAGCATCTCATTTCAAATCAAACATAATCGGTGAATTTACTCACCACATACGACAAAGATGAGTAGATCTGAAAACTTTCCATCGCCAAAATCAGGGGAGTAATCATTCAAACCGCGACACATTCGACAGATGATACTCTCAAAGTCAGGGACAATCCAGACTTAGAGAGTAGGGGACAAACTGTACGGGCCAAATTTGGGCCAGGGGTAAAATCGACTTTTACCACCAAAGCCAGCTGCAAGACCTAGAGCCCAGAAGAAGATCCATGGGCCGCCTCATGAGCCCAAATTCATTAAAGACAGACAAACGGACACCAGTTACAAAGATCAGGGAATGGATCCGAATTCATGACCGTCATCATGAAATCAACGGTTATGAGATCTAAAGGACCTGAAATTATGAGACGACGAAAGAGGTTTCCAA
This sequence comes from Zanthoxylum bungeanum, assembly GCA_019454045.1. Lineage (NCBI taxonomy): Eukaryota > Viridiplantae > Streptophyta > Magnoliopsida > Sapindales > Rutaceae > Zanthoxylum > Zanthoxylum bungeanum. Next base: position 4,347 of record SKCR01051502.1, on the reverse strand, counting down.
CGGGCAGAAGAGGAATCCTATAAAAGAGCAAGGCAAAGAATAAAGAAGGGGATACAGAACTCCTAACATCAGATAATATCCAATTGTCCGCCCTCACGGCAATCGATCAGTGGTTTAGGTATCCTAACACCTGAACCCTTTCTACTTAAATTCTCTCATTCTTTGGCTAACTTGAGCGTCGAGAGCCTACGGTTTCCACACACCCGGTGGGCAGTAAATCTCTTTTGCTCTATTCTTATTTTGCAGGTTCGCTTGTGCCCCCCCTACACATTCTCAATTGTGGACCTCGACCGAAATCAGGATCTACACGAAGTATGTTCATGAGATTGCCGTGTGCTATTGCATGTTCGCCGTTATTCCAATTTGCTTTCATGCTTGAATGTGCAATTATTATCTATGGGCATGCCTATGATCGAATGTAATGTGCTTATGACATTGTATGCTAGCCGTATTTATCTCTATGCATGCAAATTTGGACATAGATTATACGCAAATAGGTTGTATGCAAATTGGGACATAGATTAAATACAAATAGGTTGTATGCAAATCCGGACAGAGGTTATATGCAAACTTAGATATGAGCCTTGTACTTATGCATGCGAACTTAGGAGTAAACTATCCTTGGAAATAAATGTTGCTTAGGCTTGGTTGAATTATTGCACAAATCATTTTATTACAAGTGGCATAAGTAAGGGACCATTCCGAACCCAATGGTTTGAGGTCTTCCCTTGCAAGGGGTGAGTGTGGCCTTAAATCTTTGTCCTGGTTCACACCAGGTGGCGACTTCATCATTCTCCGGTTTAGTCCCCCGCGAGCTACTAAGTACTCCCAACCGGGCCGTGAGCCCGGAACAGCATGCGTCGCCCAGTTTCTGTGTTCCCACACTTGGTAAAAGTGTAAGTGCCACCGATCTGTTAGCCCTTATTAATAGTGAAGTAAGTGGGCCCATATCTAGCTAGGCTAGAAGTGGATATGAATGTTTCGTGACCTTTACGGATGTGGCATCGCGTTATGGTTATGTGTTTCTTTTGAAACACTGATCAGAAACTTTTGATGAAATCAAAGAGTTTAGACACGAAGTAAACAAACAGATCGGCTAAAGTATTAAACCGTCACGGTTAGACCATGATAAAAATACTTGAGCAATAAGTTTCTCATATACTTAAAAGAGTATAATATTCTTTCAATGAGGACTCCTACCGGAACACGTCAATTGACGGTGTGTCCGAACGGAGAAACCAAATTTTGTTGGACATGATAAGGTTAATCATGAGTCGCTCTGAGCTACAATTTCCTTCAACGGATACGCATTTAACAGTACAGAACTTATTTTGAATAAGGTTCCATGAAAATCTGTTAGATAAAATTCATATTAGATATGAACAGGAAAGAAACCGGGTTTCTCATTCCTGAAGATTTGGGAATGCTGGGCATATGTTTGGATGATACCAAACTAAAACCCAAATAAGATAAGTGCCTAAGTTGTGGGTTATCCTAGGGAAACCTAAGTATAGTACTTATACAACTCACAAGAGAACAATTTAATTGTTGCTCACCATGCGGTTTTCCTGAGAGGAATACCTATATGAAGTGGTAAGTGAGAGGATAGTAGAACTCGATAAAAATCGGAGTAATACCATTCTAGGCACCGATTCCTTAATGAAACACAAATAGTTCATCAAGGATGAAAATATACCAATAATCTTCGAATACACAAGAACCGCGTAAGTCGGAGAGAGTCAGAAAACAACCTGGGAGGTATGGGTTTCTGATCTCACCTCATAAATATGTTAATCTTATTGAGGAATACGAACTGACTACGTATGAGGAAGTGATACAAGGTATCGACTCCCTATTATGGCAAAGTGCCATGATATCCGAAATGGATTCCATGTATACCAACTAAGTTTGGATACTAGTTGATGTACCGCAAGACATTGTGCCTATTGGTACTATGTCAGTCTTCAAGGAAGACATACATTGAAGGAAACATACCAACGTACCAAGCTAGGCTTGTAGCGAAAAGGTATCGTTATCAACATAATATCGATTACGACGAAACCTTTTACCCGTTGCCATTGTTAAATCCATTTGGACGATGCTTGCTGATGCTGCATGTTTCATTTATGAAATATGGCAGCTGAACGTCAAAATCGCTTTCCTTAAGTGGAAACCTTTTGGAGGATGTTTATAACATCCTAACAGTTTTGTCGTATAAAACGAGCAAACAAGGTTTGCAAGTTAATTCGATCCATGGATGGATTAAAGCAAGCATAGCGTTCTTGGAATTATCGTATTGATGTAATCATAATGGTATATGATTTAATTCAAAACGAAAATGATTCTTGTGTATATAAGGAGGTTAGTGGGAGCGCGCTGACAATGAATGTCTTAAATAATGATGATATATCATTTCTTGGAAATGATATTCCCATAATACAATCGGAGAAAGCTTGGCTTTTATGAAAATTCTCCGTAGAATTCTTGGGAGAGACAACCTTTATTCTAGGAATAAAGATCTACTAGGATAGCTTTAAAGTTGTTGATACTCTCCGAGAACTCGTACATTGAAATAATTGTACATGACCCGGTGTCTCTTATGCTTTGAGCATATGAAGTCACAAACAGGCCAATCCAAGTGATAGTCACTGGATTGAAGTTAAGAACATCCTTGAGTATCTTAGAGGAACTAAGGATGCCTTCTTATACTATAGAGAATGAGAACTTGAAGTGACTGGGTTCACCGTTGTAAGTTTCCTAACCGAAAAAATAACGACTATAAGTCATAACAACGGTACTATAAAGCTTGAATAACGGAACAGTGAGCTGGAAATCTTCATAGCAAGATACTGTTACCGAATAAAAAAAAAGTGGATTATTGTTGCAGCTGAGGCAGCAGTAGAAGCCTTCTGGATTGATAATAATCTAATTAGATTATATATAGTTCTGTTAGCAGCTGAGCTAGGCTACAACACAGGCTAAAGAATTAATGGTCTCATCAACGATCCAGATATATACTTCATCTATTCATCTGATTCGTTCGGAACATACATCGTGGCGATGTGATGATCGAATAAATCGCATTAGATGATAATCATGCAAATCCGATGACGAAAGCCTTTCCTCAGCAGAAGTTTGAGCGAACCGTACATAGTTCGGGTGTAGGACACTTGAGTGATTGGCTATGTGCCAAGTGGGAGATTGTTGGACAGTTATGACCCATATCATCACTATTTGTACAGATCATGGTGTTGTTGTACAAATTAACTATGTGACAAAAGAAATTGCTCTTTTATCATTTGTGATTAGATCACCAAGATGTATACGCCTCTTCTGGATATATTGAGAATCTTAGTATATTGGGTGTGATGTCGAGATGGAAGTATCACTCTAGTTATAGTGGAGATGATGATCACGTAGGATACGAAACTTGTTCACTTATATGCTGCAGCTATTGGGATATTATGACTAGGTCATGTTTATCCGATTATAGAGACTAGTTACCAGAGATCTGATATGTGCTTCGTACGGGGCAGACACATTTCCAGCCCCAGGCCTTGCACGTGACATCCGATGCTGGATCGAAATACGCAATACTTAGTGTACTACGCCTGATATAGATCACATATTCCTGTAAGGATATTTCTGGAGAATTGGGTAGGCATGGCACTGTTGGAGTTTCTAGAGGTCCCAAGATCAAAACTCAAGCATGAATCATAAGCGAATACAACGATTTAAGTGCGGAATACTTACATCGAGCGGTGGAGATGCGATTTGGGCAACAAAACGAACTGAAATCTTCACTGGTTTGGGCGTGAGCAGTCCACTGTCACAGCTCACTGCAGATTCGGTTTTGTGCTTCTGTTTTGCTCCATTTTGATCAAGAATAACGAGCTCCAAGCTTCATCAAAATGTTCCTTGCCCATGGGTATACTTCCCTTATCACCTTCGCATTGAACCCGGAGTGTGCTAGCACTCTTGTTTTGCCACAAAACACACTTGCTTCCCTCCATTTTCTTTTATCTTGTTCGGCAGTTCACTGCCTTTGCAAAACCAGAAAATGTCGTGAGAGAGGGGAGAAGAAGAAGAAGAGAGAGAGGAGGGAAAATCAAGAGTTGTGTGTGTACGTTTTTTGTGTTATTAAAGTGTATCAAATACACATGAAATGAAAAGCAATTTCATTTCAAACACATTTGGGTTATAATTCCCAACCACACACATCACCTTTTTAAAATTCATTAAATAATCTCACCTTTTTACATTGAGAATAGGGACAATGTATCATCCCTCAAAGGTGACTAGATACATCCATCATCTATTTGCGTCAAGTAATGAGATATCGCGATG
>SKCR01051501.1:0-15589 GCA_019454045.1 Zanthoxylum bungeanum | reverse complement strand
TCCGCATTATCGATGTCCGATCTCGATAATACTCCGACTAGGGATATTTAATGATTTAAACCTTTATGTATTGATACTGTCTCATATCATCTCAATACGGAATTAATCATATAGACTTTCACCATTTATATATCAAAGTAAATAAATTACAAAACGGCAAAAGGCAATTTCATTATCACATAGTTAATTTTGTACAATAATACAATATCATTTACAAAACAGTGACGCTATGGGTCATAACGTCTAACACCTTTTACCTGTTGCCATGGTAAATCCATTTGGATAAGGCTTGCTGAGAAACTGTACATTTATGAAATGTGTCAGTTAAAGATCAAAATCGCTTTCCTGAAAAGGAAACCTTTTGGAGGATATTTTCAACATCCTGACGATTTTGTATAACCGACAAACAAGGTTTGCGGGTTATTCGATCCATGTTTGGATTGGAGCAAGCATAAGGTTCTTGGAACTGTCGTTTTGATGTAATCATAATGGTTTATGATTTAATTCAAAACGAAATGATTCTTGTGTATATAAGGAGGTTAGTGGGAGCGCACTGACAGTGTAATTCCCAATAAAGCAATTGGTGAAAGCTTGGCTTTCATAGATATTCTTTCATAGAAATTCTCCGTAGATTCTGGGGAGTAACAACCTTTATTCAAGGAATAAAGATCTACTGGGATAGATTTGGAGTTGTTAACACTCTCTGGGAAATTGTACATTTAAAATGTACTTGATATGGTGTCCCATACGCTTTGAGCATATGGAGTCACAATCTGAACAATCCAAGTGATAGTCACTGGATTGAAGTTAAGGACATCTATTAGTATCTTAGAAAACTAAAGATGCTGTCTTAAACTATGGAGAAGGAGAACTTGAAGTGACTGGGATCACTACCGCAAGTTTCCAAACAGTTAAATATTGCGGTACTATAAAGTTTGAATAACGGGACAGTGAGCTGGAAATCTTCCGAGCAAGATACTGTTGCCGAATAAACAACAAATGCGGATTATTGCTGCAGCTGAGGCAGCAATAGAAGCCATTTGGGTCGATAATAAATCTAATTAGATTAGATATAGTTCTGTTAGCAGCTGAGCTAGGCGTCAGCACAAGGCTAAAGAATTAAAAGTCTCATCGACGATCCAGATATATACTTCTATATTCATCTGATTCGTTCGGATCATACATCGTGGCGACGTGATGATCGTATAAATCACGTCAGACGATAATCATACAAATCCGCTGACGAAAACCTTTCCTCAGCAATTTGAGCAAACCGTACATAGTTCGGGTGTTCGACACTTGAGTGACTGGCTATGTGCCAAGTGGGAGATTGTTGGATAATATGACCCATAGCGTCACTATTTGTACAGATCATAGTGTGTTGTACAAATTAACTATGTGACAAGGAAATTGCACTCTCATCATTTGTGATTAGATCACCTTAGATATATAAATGAATAGAGGTCAATATGATTAGTTCCTGGATTGAGATGATATGAGACAGTATCAGTCCACGAAGGATTAATCATTAAATATCCCTAGTCGTAGTATTATCGAGACTGGACATCGATAATGCAGAATAGGCTAGTATTGCACTTGTGCGCGTTGTGAGGGCACAACAGCATAGTTATCATATATTTGGGTATTGGATACTCATGCAAGTGCGATAGGAGGTTGTGTTTCACCGATGGTACGGGAAAAGCTTCGCTCTGGATAGACCCCTCGGAATCCCATTGATATTATGAATATGTGTCTATGGGAGTCCGACATCAGGGTAGGTGTGTTTGGTCTTAACCTGAGACTTGCACCGCTAATGCTTACGACAATCAATATACTTTAGTTGAGGTCGTCTAGGACTCTAACCGGTTCTGTGTACGCCAATGCTGGGTATATTGAGAATCGTAGAGTATTGGGTGTGATGTCAAGACGGAAGTATCACTCCAGTCATAGTGGAGATGATGTCACGCAGGATACGGTATTAGTGCTCTTAAGTGCTGGCCGGCCATCGGGATATTATGACAAGGTCATGTATATCCGATCATAGAGAGTAGTTACCAGACATCCGACATGTGCTTCGGATGAGGCAGACACTTATCCATCCCCAGCCCTAGCACGTGACTATCCGATACTGGGCCGATATACAGAAAAACTTGGTATACTACGCTTGATATAGATCTTAAATATTCTTAGATGAATATGACCGGAGAATTTGGTAAGACTTCGTGCTTTGCTAGAAGCCGATCTTGTCTCGTAAATCGGTAGGACGTAGTACTTGGTACGTACGTGATTCGGATACTCCGACGACCGTATTTACTGCCGAATTATCTGGGGATCTCATGGGTCGCTTCCCGATAATGCACCGAGGACGCATAACTCGCACTCATTAATAATCTGGGATTATATAGAAGAGAGAGAGAATTAATCTAGGATTAATTACAGAGATATTTTATCTGGGATAAAATATCGTCTAAAGAGAGAGAATGATTAATTTGGAATTAATCGGTAAATTAATATATTTGATATATTAAAAGAAATTGGATTTCGAAGCGGAATTAAAATTAGATTTTAATTCGGGCGAACGAATTAATTTAGAATTAATTCGTTAGCGACGTGAATAGTGAATTTGCTAGGCGTAATCATTAAATTACGACGCGACGAAAAATTCACTAATTAGGAATTAGCGAACCTAAGCCCGAGTGTGATTGCGAGCGCATTCGTATTTCGAATTCGAGTGCGGCAACGCAAGTCACATCAAGCGTCAAATCATTCGTCACATCAAGCGTCAAATCAAATGTCACTTTGAGTGATGTGATTGATTGATGTGATTGATTGATTGAAAGACTTACATCACTTTATTAAAGTGACAATGAATAGTTGATGTAAGTTATTGGAATAGTGTTGGTGGTTGAGAAAGCCATTACCATTTATTTTATTTGATATTTTAAATGGTAAATGCTTTGTAATTTTTGGAAAATATATAAAACATTTTTGGTAATTCAATTAACAACTCAACCATTACACAACACCACCATTTCTTCTCTCTTTCTCACGCCCAAAAGGGCTGTTTTCTTTCTTCTTCACAGCTCACTGCCGTGAGCTTCAAGGAAAGCATGAGTGTGTTTTTTATGCAAAAACACAAGTGCTAGCACACTTACGAGACTTGCGAAGGTGTTAGGGAGGTTCACCCATGAGGCGGGATCCATTTGACGAAGTTTGGAGCTTCAAAATTGGATCCAAAACTGCCCAAAACAGTGAGCAATTCTGCAGCAGTGGGCGTGACCAAGGCAGTGGAGTTTTGGCTTCATTCGTCTTCAAATCGTCTCAACCGATCGATGTGAGTATTCCGCTACCTCCGTTGATGTATTCACACATGTATTTCATTGCTTGTTTGATCTTGGGACCTAGATAAAACCTAACAAAACGTACAAAGCTAGGCTTGTAGCGAAGGGGTATCGTCAACGACATGATGTCGATTACGATGAAACTTTCTCACCTGTTGCCATGATTAAATCCATTCGGATAATGCTTGCTATTGCTGCAAATTTCGATTACGAGATATGGCAGATGGACGTTAAAACTGCTTTCCTTAACGGAAACCTTTTGGAGGATGTTTATATGCAACAGCCTGACGGTTTTATCGTGCCTAAACTTGCAAACAAGGTTTGTAAGTTAAATTCGGTCCATTTATGGACTGAAGCAAGCATCGCGGTCATGGAACCAACATTTTGATGAGATCATAAAAGAATATGATTTCATTCAAAACGAAGATGATCCTTGTGTATACAAGAAGGTTAGTGGGAGAGCACTGACTTTTATTGTCCTTTATGTTGACGATGTATTGCTTATAGGCAATGACATTCCAATATTAACATCGGTGAAGGCTTGGCTTTCATTAAAATTCTCCATGAAAGATCTGGGAGAAGCATCCTATATTCTATGAATAAAGATCTACCGGGATAGATCTAGAAAGCTGGTTGGACTCTCCCAGAGCACGTACATTGACAAAGTGTTGAAAAGATTCAACATGGATCAGTCCAAGAGGGGACTGTTACCAGTGTCACATGGCATCACTCTATCTAAGGACATGTGTCCTAAAACTCAAGATGAGAGAAACAACATGTGTCGGATACCGTTCACCTCGGCAGTCGGATCGATCATGTATGCCATGATATGTACGCGACCTGATGTCTCGTATGCTTTGAGCATGTGTAGTCGTTATCAGGCCGATCCAGGTGATGGTCACTGGATGGCGGTTAAGAACATCCTTAAGTATCTTAGACGAACTAAGGATGCTTTCTTAGTTTATGGAGATGGAGAACTTGAGGTAACTGGGTATACCGATGCAAGTTTCCAAACAGATAAAGACGACTGCAAGTCACAATTGTTTGAATAACGAAGCAGTGAGCTGGAAATCTTCCAAGCAAGATACTGTTGCCGATTCAACAACAGAAGCGGAGTACATTGCTGCAGCCGAAGCAGCAAAGGAAGCAGTTTGGATCCGAAAATTCCTAATTGGATTAGGAGTAGTTCCGTTAGCAGCTGACACCGTTCCATTGTATTGTGACAATAATGGGGCTATAGCGCAGGCTAAGGAACCACGGTCTCATCAACGATCCAAGCATGTTCTTCGACGTTTCCATCTGATACTTTAGATCATACATCGTGGTGATGTGAAGATTGAGGAGGTCGCATCAAATGACAACATTGCAGATCCGCTGACGAAAGCTATTTCACAGCAGAAGTTTGAGAAACATATACATAGTTCAGGTGTTAGATGCTTGAGCGACTGGCTATAGTCCAAGTGGGAGATTGTTAGACAATTATGACCCATAGTGTCACTGTTTGTAAAAGACATTGTGTTTTTGTACAAAATTAACTATGTAGTAATGAAATTTCCTTTTACCGTTTCGTAATTTATTTACTTTGATATAGAAATGGTAGAAGTCCTTATGATTAGTTCCGGATTGAGATGATATGAGACAGTATCAATCCATAAAGGTTTAATCATTAAATATCCCTAGTCGTAGTATTATCGAGACTGGACATCGATAATGCGAAATAGACTAGTATTGCACTTGTGCGCGTTGTGAGGGCATAACGGCACAGTTCTCATATGTTTAAGTATTGGATATTTATGCAAGTGCGATAGGAGGTTGTGTTTTACCGATGGTACAGAAAACAACTTTGCTCTGGATAGACCTCGCAGAATCCCGTTGGTAGTATGTATATGTGTCTATGGGAGTCCGCTTCAGGGTAGGTGTATTTGGTCTTAACCTGAGACTTGCATCGCTAGTACTTGTGACAATTGGTAAACTTTCGTTTTGGTCGTCCAAGGCTTTAACAGGTTCTGTGTGTGCCTCTTCTAGGTTTATTGAGAATCGTAGTGTATTGGATGTGATGTCAAGATGGAAGTATCACTTCAGACATATGGAGATGATGATCATGCAGGGATTCAGAACTAGTTCTCTATAGTGTTGCAACCATCGTGATAATATGACAAGGTCATGATTATACGATTCAAAGAGACTAGTTGCTTGATATCCGATATGTGCTTCGTACGGGGCAGACACTATTCCAGCCCTAGGCCTTGCACGTGACATCAGATACTGGATCGCTACACGCAATACGACGTACACTACGTCTGACATAGATTATATATTACAGTAAGAATATTTCTGGAGAATTGGGTAGGCATGGTGCTTTGCTAGAAGCCAACCATGTCTTGTAAATCGGTAAGCACATGGTACGAGGTACTCACTTTATCGGATAGTCCGATAACCGGATTTACTGCCAACATATCCAGAGATCTCTTGGGTCACTTCCCAAAGATTCACCGATGACAGTTGACTTAAATTAGAATTAATCTAGGATTAATTTAGAGAATCTGGGATTAATTGGGGCTTTATTTAATCTGGGATTAAATGTGTTCGGTACAGAGAGAACACGATTAATTTGGAATTAATCGGTAAAATAAATTTAATAGTTAAATTTGATTTTTCTATTTAATTTATTCGAATGGGCTAAAATTAATATATCGGATATATTAATATGAATTGGATTTCATTATGAAATTAAAGTCGGACTTTAATACGAACGAATGAATTAATTTAAAATTAATTCGTAATCGATGTTCGTAATATATTTGCGAGGCATCGTTATTTAATTAAATTAGATTTAATTATTTAGCGACGAAAGTTCGTTTAATCGGATTAAACGGAACCGAGCCACGGCAAATGTTCGTAGAGATATTTGAATTTTGAATTCAAATAGTTGGGCCCACTTCACATGTGTGGTAGGTGGAGGGTAGTTGGCATTTCTGCCAAGCCACCAACCACCCAACCACCTTGTAATGGTTTTGGTAAAACCATTTACCCAACTACCAAGTTTTGGTGAAAATGGTAAAAGGGTTTTACCAAAAGCAAATCTTTACATCATTGACACATATTGAACAAAAGAAAAACCCTAGACAACTCTCCCTTGGGCGTGAGCTTCTCCACCATCTCTCTTTGGATTTTGTTTCAAATCAACAAAGCTAACATTTAAGCAAGTCAACAAAGGTGATAGGGAAACATCTTCAAGAGTTGGAATCATCACTCAAAGCTTGGATCTTGGAGATCTTCTCAAAAATTTTAAAAGCTCAAATCTGTTCGTTGTAAGTATTCCGCAACTTATAATTTTCTTAATCATTTTTTTTCATGCTTATTAGATCCTTGGCATGTTCTAGGAACACTAACAATGGTATCATGAGCCAATTTTAAGCATGAAAATTTTTAGGGTTCTTATGCCTAAAATTTGAGGCTTTTATGTTTTGAACATGATTCTTTCAAACTGATGCTTTGAGCATGCTTAGAATATGATAACTTAGAGTTATGCATGATTAGATTTGAAATAAATTGAATGAATCAAAAATCAAAAATTGAAAATCAAGATGGTTAGTGACTTAGTTTCTAAGTTATGATGAGTAATCTAAATAGATATATATTTATTGGCTTTAGTGACTTTTAGAAGTCACGTGTTTGACACAGTTTGCTAATCAATTATTTACAATTATTGTGGATAACTGAAGGTAAATTATAGAGCTTAAGAAAGGAGATGTGTATAGTTTTTTGTTGAGAATATCGATTCTCACAATATGACAACTATAGATATTGGATACCGGATCTCCCATCTAGTTATTTAAAATAATGCTTAATGATTGTTTTTTGATATTTGATATAAGAACTTGTGACTATTGGATAGTCATTTGTTCTATATAAACTGTTGTTACATATTTTAATACAGCTAGTAGTGTCATTGATAAAGAGATAAACATTAAGAAAAATATTCGGTTAACTAAATAACTTAGATCAGTATTTTATGAGATTTTATCACATAAGCATTAGATGCTTATTCCGTATGGTAAAGGATGGTCTGATACAAGATCACACCATATATCCTTATCCATTTAATGAATATTATATTCAGGATGTGATTAAATCTCATTTAACCAATGATCATCATTGGATTACAGATTTATTAAACTAATACTTTGGAAGTATGTAGTTTAATAAATTATAAATTGCCATTGATAGTTTTCTTTACTTTGTAACTTTGTTAATGAATTGTCCTGACTTGATTACATGTTTCTAAAAGAATATATATATTGAACGTCTTGAATGGTTCGAGAACTTTCAATATGTTTCTGATGAAATGCGGATAGAATATTTTGAATGGTTCAAAGATATTCTATTTGAAAGTGTTGAAAACTATATTTTAAAATTCATCGTGAGTCTTTGAATTGTTCAAGGATTTTTGATATGATCAAACATGTGAATTTATGGCAATTAGTTCTAAAGTTATTTAATGAATGTGATTCTTACTCAATATTATTCTTCTACGATTCCATCATGATGGAATTGATCAGTGGGAGAAATCGAATATTATATGATTTGATTCGTTTGATATTGAGTGTTACCGAATTAGTTTTCAATACTCTTGGGGTTATGCTCCAGTTACACTAATTCATTCTTTTAATTACTATTCCATTAGTTTCTACAATTACGTATATGATATGTATAGGTAGAAAATTCGAATCTTGAAAAGTTTGAGATTTGAATCTTTCTTTTGTATAATGGTTATATAATTGAAAGTATTTGCGCCTCAGAGGTATAAGTAAGAGTTTATTATTTATTCTATTTTATAGAATATTGTATTCTATTTGATAGAATATCGTTTCTACGATCCCGTGTAATAAAATTGTTTTATTACTTGGTGTGTAACATCGGATGTTGACAATTGTAGAAAAGATTTGACTTATTTATTGAAGTCAAATGTGATAGTGATAAACTATAAATGGAACTACATAATTAATAAGATGAAAAGACCCTTAGACAACTTCTGTATAAGTTCAATAGCTTGTTAGAATCATTTGCAAAGTATTTGATACTTAATGATTCTGTTGTTATCTTATTGAAGAAAATTATCCTATAACTTATAGTGGGAGCGATATTTGATATCGATTTCGGAAGTTAACATTGAACCATAGATCTAAAATTGTTCGTATCTTACTACGATCAAGTTTTGAACTTGATTAAGCTTTCATTATGAATCGTTCATCAAATGTGCAAATTGTTTGCGCATTAAAAGTAAAGTGAGCTTGATAAAGGTTTGACCTTTATAGTATGACAGTGAGAAAAGTTATACTCAGTAATCTATTGTAGATTTTGAGAAAACTTGTCTCAAGTCGCACTAATTGAACAATTAAAGATTTGTTGGTTAATATTGATATTAAACAATGTATTTGGGCTAAAGAATGCAAAGTGGTATTCATGAATGTCTTCTTCGAATGAGAAATCCGTTGTGGTTTCTTTGTTTGAAGATTCATTCTAGAATGACCCTAGAGTTTGTATTCTGCTACGATCACAGTTTGATATACTAGCTTATAGAACCTATTGTAGACTCAGATAAGCTTTCTGAAAATCTGTGTTCTCTAATTTTGATACAGTCAGATTGTCTGATTTTATCAAAGCATAGAGAATACATATGTGATAGTAGGGTCAGTGGGAGCATACAAATTTCTTTCTAGTATTGTATATCCTAACGATATTATCATTATTAATGTAATAATGAGATGTTTGTGAGGTAAAAGGTTTACCTAAGTCTTCTTTTCTCCGTGAAAGCAGTGGGAGTAGTCTCTATTATATTTGATATAAAGTTTTATATATGATATAAAACAAGAGACTTGTGAGATACTCTCATTAGTCGAGCATTATATATGATCTAATAAAGGACACATTAAAACTGTCTGTATGACAATTAGTATAACTGTTTGACAGTTAATGTGTCTCTTGTATATAGTATTTATCTTTTGTAAAGGATGATTCCTTAATCGAAAGAGAAATTGATTAGAATGTCTAGTCAATTTGATGCATCATATGGTGATAGCATAATAAATACTGTATTATGTGCGATTAAAGATATCAATTTAATTGTCATTGTTACGAGTTATTTTGATATATTGCAGACCATAGGATGTGTCTTGAAACATGTTCTTGTTGGACAATTATGACCCATAGCATCACTATTTGTACAGAACATTGTGTTGTACAAATTAACTATGTGACAAAGGAAATTGCTCTTTTATCATTTGTAATTGGATTACCGGGATATATAAATGATAAAAGTCCATATGATTAATTCTGGATTAATAAGATATGAGACAGTATTAATCCACTAAGGTTTAATCATTAAAATATCCCTAGTCATAGTATTATCGAGATTGGACATCGATAATGTGGAATAGACTAGTATTGCACTTGTGCGCGTTATGGGAGCATAACGGCATAGTTCTCATATATTTGGGTATTGGATACTCATGCAAGTGTAATAGGAGGTTGTGTTTACCGATGGTACGGAAACAGCTTCGCTCTTGATAGACCCCTCGAAATTCCATTGGTAGTATGACTATGTGTCTATGGAAGTCCGAATCAGGGTAAGTGTATTTGGTCTTAACCTGAGACTTGCATCGCTAATACTTGCGACAATAAATATACTTTGGTTTTGGTCGTCCAGGGCTTTAACAGGTTCTGTGTACGCCTCTTATGGGTATACTGAGAATCATAATGTATTGGGTGTGATGTGAAGATGGAAGTATCACTCCAGTCATATGGATATGATGATCACGCAGGATACAGAATGAGTACTCTTTAGTACTGCAGTCATCGGGATAATATGACTAGATCATGATTATCCGATTATAGAGACTAGTTACAAGAGATCCGATATATACGTCGTACGGGGCAGACACAATTCCAGTGTTGGACAGTTATGACCCATAACATCACTATTTGTACAGATCATGGTGTTGTTGTACAAATTAACTATGTGACAAAGGAGATTGCTCTTTTATCATTTGTGATTATATCACCAAGATGTATAAATGATGAAAGGTCCATATGATTAGTTCCTGGATTGAGATGATATGAGACAGTATCAATCCATGAAAGTTTAATCATTAAAATATCCCTAGTCAAAGTATTATCGAGATTGGACATCGATAATGCGGAAAATACTAGTATTACACTTGTGCGCGTTGTGAGGGTATAACGACATAGTACTCATATATTTGGGTATGGATACTCATGCAAGTGTAGTAGGAGGTTGTGTTTACCGATGGTACGGAAAACAGCTTCGCTTTGGATAGACCCCTCGAAATTCCATTGGTAGTATGACTATGTGTCTATGGAAGTCCGAATCAAGGTAGGTGTATTTGGTCTTAACCTGAGACTTGCACCGCTAATACTTGCGACAATCAATATACTTTGGTTTTGGTCGTCCAGGGCTTTAACAGGTTCTTTGTACGCCTCTTCTGGGTATATTGAGAATCATAGTGTATTGGGTGTGATGTCGAGATGGAAGTATCACTCCAGTCATAGTGGAGATGATGATCACGTAGGATACGGAACTCGTTCTCTTATATGCTGTAGCTATCGGGATATTATGACTAGGTCATGTTTATCCGATTATAGAGACTAGTTACCAGAGATCCGATATGTGCTTCGTATGGGGCAGACACATTTCCAGCCCCAGGCCTTCCACGTGACATCCGATTCTGGATCGAAATACGCAATAATACGTATACTACGCCTGATATAGATCACATATTCCTGTAAGGATATTTCTGGAGAATTGGGTAGGCATGGCACTTTGCTAGAAGCCAACCTTGTCTTGTAAATAAGTACAAATGTAGTACTAGGTACTTAAGTGATCGGATAGTCCGACGACCGAATTTATTTCCAACATATCCGGGGATCTCATGGGTCGCTTCTCGAAGATTCACCGATGACGTATGACTAGCACTTTATTAATCTGGGATTAATTAGATGAGAGAGAAAATTAATCTAGGATTAATTACGGAGATATTTTATCTCGGATAAAATATTAATTAAAGAGAGATAACGATTAATTTGGAATTAATCGATAAAATAATATATTCGATATATTATACGAAATTAGATTTCGACGCGGAATTAAAATTAGATTTTAATTCAGGCGAATGAGTTAATTTAGAATTAATTCGTTAGCGACGTCAATAGTAATTTTGCTAGGCAAAGTTATTTAATTAAATTAGATTTAATTTCGTCGCAACGGAAAATTCGTTAATTTGGAATTAGCAAACCCGAGCCTGGGAGTGTTTGCGAGCACACTCGTATTTCGAATTCAAGTGCGGCCCATAAGTCACATCAAGCGTCAAATCACTAGTCAATCAATTGATGTGAAAACTTGTCACTTTTGATGTGATTGATAGTTGTTGTTGGAAGTGGTTGTGGCTTAATTGCCATTTGACTTTTGAAAGCAAAAATTGAAAATGAATTATGTAATTCATTTTGTGTATTAGATACACAATTCATCCAACAACCAAACTAACACCAATCTCTCCACTCGTCTCTCTCTCTCTCGCCCAAAGGGGCTGTTTTCCCTTCTTCTCTTCACTGCCATCACCGAGAATGAAGGAGAAGCAAATGGTAATTTTTGTGGCAAATATTACCGAGTGCTAGCACACAATGGAGACATACAAGGGTGATAGGGAAACCCACTTGTGAGCTTGGAATCACCACCCAAAAGCTTGGAGCTTGGACCGAAAATGGAACAATTTTGGAGGACAAAATCTGCACTTTGCAGTGAGCTTCCAATGAGGGCATAAAAGTTTTGTTCTTCGTCGCATCGCTCAACCGCTCAATGTAAGTATTCTGTAACTTCTTTGTTGTATTCGCACGTATGTTTCATTGCTTTAAATCGATCCTCGGGACTATAGAAACCCAACAATGGTATCAGAGCGAAGTTAAGCATGAAACTTGAATTTAGGGTTAAAATTGGGTAAATTGTATTTGAGCATGATTTGATAAAATTAATTGATTGAGTATGCTTGAATGATGTTTAATTGATGTTGGATTGGATCAATTTCATGAAAATTGATTGGATCAATTTTTGCCCAATATTTTGGCTTGGCCGAGTGGTATAGAACCCTAAATGGTCATGGTGATTTTTTATTTTAATCATTGGATGAGTTGGAATCATGTTGGGAATGTTGATTTAGGATTTAATTAAATTGAATTCGGAATCAATTTGAAAAACCCTAAATTGCCGAGACTTTAGAAGCATGAAATGGGTTTGATTTTTGATTAAAATGTGTTGGACATGTTTTGATGTTAATGAGCATAATTAATTAGGCTAATTGATGTTTTGGAAATGTTAATTTAGGTGATTAATTATGGCAATACACTTTCAGTAATTAAATTGTGAAATTGGAATTTTGGAATTTAATTATGTTGGGCCAAATTTTGAATTGGGCTTGTAAAGTTGTAATTGGGCTAATTGGGCTTGGTTGTACCAAGATTGGTTTAGGCTAAATTGGTTGGATCCAATTGGGCCCAAAACCATATCCATAAAGTCCAATTATGACTAATGGACCTTTAATATTTAATTGGGCCTAATGGGCCTAAATTGGTTTCTAGACATATAATGGTGATTCTTTAAATGGGCTTTAGTCTTTGGGTTTTACCCAAGTTGACCAAAAGTCCATGCCTTAAGAAATTAATTGAAAGCCCATTAGACTTTAATTAAATTAACATTGGATGTTAATCGGGCTTTGAGACCCGTAACGATTAGATTTAGAATCTAAGTCGTAAAGGTTCGTTAATAAAGTGTAATATTTAATTTGGAATTAAATAATGAATTAGTATTAAATACATATTAAATTGGATTTAATGTTGTAGTTTAATTTAATTCAAGAATTCGTACTTTGAGTACTTATTCTCATAACGAGTTGGACTCGCGCAAAATCAAATTGTTGTTTGAACATTGGTTGGTCATTAATTATCAGATTAATTAATTGGATTAGATTGATTGATAACATGCTTGTGTGAATACATGGTTGCGATGCATGAATAATGTATATCGGATGGATATTAGATGGGTAGGGCAATTTTGGAAATTTTTGTAATAAATTTAGAATTTATTAATTGGACCTGCGTGTCCAGCCTATTACCTCCATACTCTTTGTATTTCTCTTCTCACATATTCCCATAAATGTAAATGATGTTTCTTTAGAAGTGTTATGTAACGGGTAGAAGCAATACTTGTGCTAGCGGGAGAGAGGAAATGGAGAGAATTATTCTAGGAACAATGTGTTAAGTATCCATCTGCATATCATTAAGGGTTAATGATGATGAGACCTTAACAAAGATAATAAATTGGTTGCCAATTTGCACGCGAAAAACCCTCACATCATATTAAGCGTTTTTCCTTCCATTGAGTGATTCTTACTCAAGATCCAAGACTGGCATTGGTTTGTTAACCAAAGTCAAGATCTTTGTCCGTCGAGGATGTGTTTGAATCACGAAGGCTTAGTTCCATATTGGTGTCTTGTCCAAGTTGTGATTTGTTGGCCAAAGTCAAGATCACTTCTTGTCCATCGACATTGATTACGAAGTTTTCCATGGTCAATGGGTTCCGCTTAACTGGGATCACTAAGTTTGTTGTGCCAAAGCCAAGGCTTAGCTGATTCAGAGGAAAAAGGTTAGGCAATATATTGAATATATTGGCATATATAAGATATATGTTTCGGACTTGGATGTCCACCTACTGGATCTAGGAATTTGATAGGATCCAATTGATCTTAGAGATCTACCTAGTTAATTATCATACAATTTGTTGGCCAAAGTCAAGATTGTGTGTTATTTAACGGGATCCTAGCCCACTAGGAACAAGGTTTCCCGAGTACTCCACAGAGGGTTAGAGGCTCGCCGAAAAATAGTGGGAGGTAAGTATTAAATTTGCAATATTCGTTTAGTTACTTGCCATACGCGCTCATTACAATTTTTCGTCAATAAATTAATATATTAGTTGGACTAATAATTATTGTTGTTTTAATTAAACAGTTGGACTGTAATTCAAACTAATTCATTATAGTTGATTATATAATTGGATTATAGTAATCAATATATTTAAATTAACCATTTCAATTATAGTTGATTTTATAATTGGATTATAGTAATCAATATAATTGAATTTAACCTAATTAAATTATAGTTGATTATATAGTTAGACTATAGTAATCATTATAATAAATAGTACCTAAAATCGTTGATTAAATAGTTGGACTATTAGAATCAAGATAATTGAAAGATTAGTGTTTAAAACATAATCATGGGTGAAAATGTATTTAAACGACTTTAATTTTCAAAATGGGAATAACGAATCAGGATAGTCCTGAAGACTAAGAAGTTACTTTATTTGATAAAATAACATCTTATGCCTAAGCCCGGAGTTAAGCAAATAATAGAGCATGATATTTGGAATATTCATGTGATGATAACTTTAGTGTTTAATCCATTAAACTTGCCAAATAGACTCATTAATTTCTTAATCAGAACTAAGGATTAGATCCTTAAAGTATGATAATGAAATTGAAGGATCTTCATAGATCTATTTTTAGATCTTTGAAGTACTTCATTGCAATAGTAAATTCTTGGAGAGTTAATGGCTATTCTCAAGGAGACAAAGCCAAAGTTTGCAATAAGGCAAGAAGCGCAAGGCGCATCTTACTTCGACATTCTAGAAGGCCAAGGCTTGGCCAAAGGCTTCTGGGTGTGAAAAGGGCAAAAGGCAAAGTCATTATAATCTTCTGGGAAGATAAAGGACATATCCCAAAAATGTCTGCCTAAACTGTGGCAAACAGAGACATGGAAGTGTGACTGCCGTATGGATAAGGCAGATATGAAGAATTGAAGATGAGCAAGCTCTGACTTCGAATGTGTTTGTCATAATTATGTTCACTACTAGTATTAAAATTGGATTTTAGATACAAGATGTGGTACATAAATATGTACTGGTGTGCAGAATCTGCTGAGAGCAGGATACTGACTTCAGTTGAGATTAATCTGCAAATTGAAAACGGGACAAAAGTCGTTGTTTTAACCGTAGATACCTAAGTTTAGGAACTACCCTTTGGGTGTGTACTTAAATTAGGAAACTGTTATAATGTAACTAGTTTGACTAGATACATTCTCTCTATATCAGGGTTTAATCCGTTGCGGATATACCTTTATAT
>SKCR01051500.1:0-15571 GCA_019454045.1 Zanthoxylum bungeanum | reverse complement strand
AGATGAAACCACCAAAAGTAACCAAATCAATTATATTCCTATGTTAACCAATTTACCTGAATTCATTAAGTTCAAGTTCCAATTATGGCTAACCCACGCCCGACAGGTATATGTCTATCCTAGAAGGAAATCTCCCATAAAGTGAAATTTACCATAAGGTGAGATCGTGCGGGTCTAATGCTGATACCTAAAATCCCTTCATCAAGTTCATTTTAAGTTTACCACATCAATCTTATTGGTGATCAGACAACAAGAAGCATTAAGCTTAAGATTCAATAAACAAGCCAAAGCATCACACATAATATAATTAAATCAATTATTAAACTATGAATATTGTGCTTCATCACTTCCCTAGAATAAAATAAAATATTGGGTTAGGAGATCCACCTTTACTATTTAAAATCTATAAATCTCCCTTATTATAATTATAAATTTCATTATATTACCAACTGACCATGTAGGCGGTATCCTGATTAAGTCATGTAATAATTAATTACAACCGACTATAAATGCGATATCCAATTAAGTCAAGTTAAAATTAATTTAATAAGTCCAATCGACCATAAAGGCGGTATCCAATTAAGTCAGGTTTTAAGATATTTATATGTTATAATTTAAGGGAAATTAATCTATATTATCATAATAAAGGTTTCACCCTTCCCATAGCAGAAATTAACTACAAAATTAAAGAAATATAAAGTAAATAAACTACCATTACTACTAGAAATAAAAATACATAATAAAAAATACAGTAATTAAACACACAAGATACAGTCCTTAGATCCTTATTAAGAACCTAAGGAAAGTATGATTTGGGAAAATGAAATCAGATTCTATTAATAGGCAAAATTCAGCCTTGCGCGTCGCGACGCAGAGGCTTTGCGGTCACGACGCGCCTTTGATTTTTGACCATGTACGCAGCTTTGACGAGATGTTGACACATGGCACACGACTGTCGAAAGGCTCAATTATTCATCATCGCAATGCGTGAAGGCTTGGTGTCGTGACGCTGATGTCATGATGACGCAAGGAATGACGCGTGTCGGCAGACTAAATTATTGTGCTGACGTCATGATGCCGTATGATTACACACGTGCTGATGTGGCAATGACGTGGTGATAATGTGGCGATGATGAGTGTTAGTAGCATAGTAACTGAGGTGCATCGCGACGCAGAAGATGTGCGCGTCACGACACGAATTTCCAATTTTACCCTTTTTGTCCGTTTTTCGCCGTTTTAGCCCCAAGTTGATTCCATTGAGTCCCAAAACTTTATTTATCTGCAAAACTCATAAAAACAAATCAAAACATTCATAAAACCTGAGAAACCATACAAAATATTTGGTCAAATGGGCGGTAAATAATGATATATTTTCCGCTCATCACATCCCCAAACCTAACATTTTGCTAGTCCTCGAGCAAAACAACCAAAATAAAATGAAATAAACAATTAAAACTAAAGTAAACTAAGCCACTTTCGTAGGGATCACAATTGCATTTAACGTATATTGTAAGTGTCCTAAACATGCACGGGATCTCTAAGCGTGATTCGTGTGTGAATAATAATAAAAAATAAGTTGCGGAGGACTTACATTGATCGGTTGAGTTCAAACCTTTTCATGGATGTTGAAGCTCCCAAGCTCTTGGGTGAGTATCTCTATCACCTTCATTTGACTCCCATATGTGCTATCAAGAACAAATGGAACAAATTTGATCTCCCTAGGAGAAGGAAATTTGCCCTATGAGAGAGAAGGAAGGCAAATGGCAAATCTATATGCAAATACAGAGGCCATCAACCTTTCTAAAAGGAGAAAGCCAATTGCCTTTTTCCTTCAAAAGAAAAACAGTGGCCAATAGCTTAGGTCAGAGACCATTTTACTCTTCACTCTTCAAAGAGAAGCCATTTGCTTTTCTTTCTTTTCGGTCTTCATGAGAGAAGTCAGGAGAGTCTGTAAAAGAAGCTAAAATGCTTCTCGCAAAAACCAAGAAAAGAAACTCAACCCATTTGCTTTTTCTCTCATTCGGCCGAGTTATATTTCAGAGAGAGAGCAGCCATTCCTTTTAAACTTTCGGCCTAACCAAGAATGAAATAATTGGTCACATGCTATTTTGGCATTTTGCTCTTTATTTTAATGAGAGGAATAATTGCCATTCGGCTAGAGCAGATTTTAAGGCCATTCGGCCAAATGCACTAAAGGCCATCGGCCAAATGCTTGGAGAGAGATTAAATAAAATTAATTTCCAAAATTAAATATATATTGAGTGTTTCACAAGATTCCACCAAACATCCATCACTCATATCTTTCACCAAAATGACTAATGATGTAAGTGAAGTGACCCTCACTTTAAATTCAAAATTCAAGTGGGCTTGCTCAACACACTTCGGGCTCGGATTCATTTAATCCGATTAAACGAATTTTCCGTCGCGGCATAATTAAATCCAATTTAATTAAATAATAATACCCAGTAAAATTATTACGAAAATCGCTCGCGAATTAATTCGAAATTAATTTGTTCGCTAAAATTAAAATCCAATTTAATTTCCCGTTGAAATCCAATTTCAATTAATATATCTAATATATTATTTATCCCAATTAAATAAATTAAATAGCAAAATCTAATTTAACTATTAAATTTATTTTACCGATTAATTCCAAATTAATCGTTTTCTCTCCCTTCGACGAATTTAATCCCATATAAATTCTCGACGCAATTAATCCCAGATTAATTCTTGCCGTAATTAATCCCAGATTAATTTCTCTCTTTTATTAATCCCAGATTAATATTCTCTATCTTAATTAATCCCAGATTAATATTCTCTCTCTAAATTAATCCTAGATTAATATTGTTTGAGTCAAACATCATCGGTGAATCTTTGGGATGCGACCCAAGAGATCCCTGGATATGTTGGCAGTAAATACGGTCATCGGACTATCCGAACACGTGTGTACCCGGTACCACTTTTCTACCGATTTACAAGACGTGGTTGGCTTCTAGTAAAGCACCGTGCCTACCCAATTCTCTAGAAATATTCTGCTACGGAATATATGATCTTTGTCAGGCGTAGTATATATAGTATTGTGTATTACGATCCAGTATCGGATGTCACATGCTAGGCCTGGGGCTGGAGTTCTGTCTGCCTCGTACGAAGCATATATCGGATCACAAGCAACTAGTCTCTTTATGATCGGAAAGTCATGACCTAGTCATACTTCACCGATGGCTATAGCACTTAGAGTACCAGTTCTGTATCCCTGCGTGATCATCATCTTCATATGACTGAAGTGATACTTCCATCTTGACATCACACCCAATACACTACGATTCTCAGTATAACTAGAAGACGCGTACACAGAACCTGTTAAAGCCCTGGACGACCAAAACCAAAGTATACTGATTGTCGCAAGTATTAGCGATGCAAGTCTCAGGTTAAGACCAAATACACCTACCCTGATTCGGATTCCCATAGACACATAGTCATACTACCAATGGGATTTCGAGGGGTCTATCCAGAGCGAAGCTGTTTCCGTACCACCGGTAAACAGAACCTCATATTACACTTGCATGAGTATCCAATACGCAAATATATGAGAACTATGTCGTTACACTTCCATAACATGCACAAGTGTAATACTAGTATATTCTGCATTATCGATGTCTGGTCTCGATAATACTACGACTAGGGATATTTAATGATTAAACCTTTGTGGATTAATATTGTCTCATATCTTATTAATCCGGAACTAATCACAAGGACTTTTATCAATTATATATCTAGGTAATCCAATTACAAATGATAAAAGAGCAATTTCCTTTGTCACATAGTTAATTTGTACAAAAACACCATGTTCTGTACAAATAGTGATGCTATGGGTCATAATTATCCAACATATACAACAATCCTTTAAACCCTTAGGTGTCCCTAGTGGATGAGTTGTAGTCTCGTGAGGGCTTACAACGTCGATACACACAAACGTCAATTACATGCACATGCAATCACACATAAAATAAAAGAAATAAATAAATAAAATAAACGAAAATAATAGCTATATATACAATGTCCTCGGAGAATATCTAGCAACAGAGTTAAAGGAACCTTCAAAATGCATACTACAACTAAAATCCATTCTTTTGAACAAAGAATCTAAATCAGACTCTAAGTGTGTGTGTGTGAATAGCTCTGCAAACAGCTTTGATTATAAGCTATTAATTATGTGAGTTTATCTCAATTCTCAGTAGTTAATGGGTCAAACCAACCTGACTATCTAAAATTGTTATGTCTGCTACAATATGCATAAAGTATGTCTGCTACATTATGCATAAAGTGAGGTATGTGATTTTTTTTATATATAACATCTTCAATCCTTGTAGCGAGCCATGCCTACCCAATTCTCCAGAAATATCCTTACAGGAATAATGATCTATATCAGGCGTAGTATACGTAGTATTGTGTATGTGGATCCAGTATCAGATGATCACGTACTAGGCCTGGGGCTGGAATTGTGTCTGCCCCGTACGAAGCACATGTCGGATGTCTGGTAACTAATCTCTATAATCGGATAACTATGACCTAGTTATATTATCCCGATGACTTCAGTACTTAAGAGAACCAGTACCGTATCCTACGCGACCATCATCTCCATATGACTGGAGTGACACTTCCGTCTTAAGATCACACCCAACACAATACGATTCTCAATATACCCAGCATAGGCGTAGACATAACATGTTAAAGCCCTGGACGACCGCAACCAAAGTATATTGATTATCGCAAGTATTAGCGGTGCAAGTCTCAGGTTAAGACCAAATACATGTACCCTGATTTCGGACTTCCATAGACACATAATCATACTACCAATGGAATTCCGAGGGGGTCTATCCAGAGCGAAGCTGTTTCCCATACCATCGGTAAAACACAACCTCCTATTACACTTGCATGAGTATCATATACCCAAATATATGAGAACTATGTCGTTGTGCCCTCACAACGCGCACAAGTGTAATACTAGTCTTTTACGTATTTATCGATGTCCAATCTCGATAATACTCTGACTAGGGATATTTAGTAATTTATCCTTCGTGGACTGATACTGTCTCATATCATTCTCAGTCCAAGAACAAATCATATGGACCTCCTATCATTTATATATCTAGGTGATCTAATCACAAATGATGAGAGTGCAATCTCCTTTGTCACATAGTTAATTTGTACAACAACACCATGATCTCTACAAATTGTGACGCTATGGGTCATAATTGTCCAACAATCTCCCACTTGGCCTATATCCAGTCACTCGAGTGTCTGACACCCGAACTATGTACGGTTGGCTCAAACTGCTGAGAAAATGCTTTCGTTAGCGGATTTGCATGATTATCATCTGATGCGATTTATTCGATCATCACATCACCATGATGTATGATCCGAACGAATCAGATGAAATTCAAAGTATGTATCGGGATCGTTGATGAGACCATTAATTCTTTAGCCTGCGCTGCAACCTAGCTCAGCTGCTAACAGAATTATATCTAATCTAATTAGATTTGTTATTGACCCAAATGGCTTCTATTACTGCCTCAGCTGCAGCAATAATCGCATTTGTTGTTTATTCGGTAACAATATCTTGCTTGGAAGATTTCCAGCTCACTGTTCCGTTATTCAAACTGTGTAGTACTTTTTACGACTTGTAGTCGTTTTTATCGGTTTAGAAAACTTGCAGTAGTGAACCCAGTCACTTCAAGTTCTTCATCTCCATAGTTTAAGACAGCATCCCTAGTTCTCTAAGATACTAACGGATGTTCTTAACATCAATCCAGTGACTATCACTTGGATTGGCCTGTTTGTGAATCCATATGCTCAAAGCGTATGAGACACCAGGTTACGTACATTTTTCAATGTACGAGTTCTCGGAGATTTTTTCATGAAAGCCAAGCTTTCACCGATTGTTTTTTTTATGGGAATATCATTTCCAGGAAATGACATATATTATCATCATTTTTATAGGACATTTACTGTCAGTGTGCTCCCACTAACCTCACCTATACACAAGAATCATTTTCGTTTTTGAATTAAATCATAAACTATTATAATTTCATCAAAATGATAATTCCAAGAACCTATGCTTGCTTCAATCCAAACATGGATCGAATAACCCGTAAACCTTGTTTGCTAGTTTATGGTACGACAAAACCGACATGATGTTGTAAACATCCTCCAAAAGGTTTCATTTTCAGGAAAGCGATTTTCCCCGTAAAGCTGTCATATTTCATAAATGAAACACGCAGCTTTAGCAAGCATTATCCAAATGGATTTACCGTGGCAACAGGTAAAAGTTGAATCGTAATCAACACAATGTTGATAACGATACCTTTCCGCTAAAAGCCTAGCTTTATACGTTGGTATGTTGCCATCCATGTACGTCTTCCTTGAAGACATATATAGTACCTATAGGCATAACGCCTTGCGGTACATCAACTAGTGTCCAAACTTGGTTGATATACATGGAATCTATTTCGGATTCATGGCACTTTGCCATGATATGGAGTCGATACCTTGTATCACTTCCTCATACGTAGTCAGTTGGTATACCTCAAATGATAGACATCTTTATGATGTGAGATCAGAAACCCATACCCCAGGTTGTTTTCTGACTCTCTCCGACTTACGTGGTTCTTGTGTATTGAAAGATTAATGGTAATAGTTTCCTTGATGATGAACTATTTATGTTCCATTAAGATTCGGTGCCTTGAACAGTATTACTCCGATTTTCATCGAGTTTTACTATCCTCCCACTTACCACTGCATATCGGTATTCCTCTTAGGAAAACCGCATGGCGAGAAACAATTAAATTGTTCTCATGTGAGATGTTAAGTACTATACTTATGGTATCCCTAGGATAACCTACAATTGGCACTTATCCTATTTGGGTTTTAGTTTGGTATCATCCAACATATGCCTAGCATACCCAAATGTACAGGAGTGAGAAAACCCGGTTTCTTTCCTGTTCATATCTAATATGAAATCTGTCAAACAGATTTTTAATGGAACCTTATTCAAAATAAATATTGCATTGTTAAATGATTATCCCTTGAAGGAAATGGTAGCTCAGAGCGACTCATGATTAACCTTATCATGTCCAACAAAATTCGGTTACTGAGTTTGGACACACCGTCAAATTGACGTGTTCCGGGACGAGTCCTCATTTGAAAGAATACTTTACTCTTTCAAGTATATGAGAAACTTATTGCTTAAGTATTTTCCATTACGGTCTTACCGTGACGGTTTAATACTTTAGCCGATCTGTTTGTCTATTTCGTGTCGAAACTTTAAAAGTTTCCGATTTGTGTTTCAAAAGAAACACATAACCATAACGCGATGCCACATCCGTAAAGGTCACGAAATATTCATCTCCACCTCTAGCCTAGCTAGATATGGGCCCACTTGCTTCACTATGAACTAGGGCTAACAGATCAGTGGCATTTACACTTTTACCAAGTAAATAATTTTAGGCACTTTGCCCAATAAACTAGATTCGTAGACTTTATTTGATTGGAATCAAATTAGTCCGAGTACCCACTCTTCAAAAGTGTGGATATACGAGTCTTGTTTAATTGTGTCCCAGACAACAATGCCACAATTAGTTTCTTCTGATCAAATCAGTTTGAGCTATTTGTTTGTCATGTTATATATTTGAGATTTATTTATATTCAAAATATAAATTATGTATTCACATCTAATGTGTTTATCTCAATATCATCTTTATATAATAAAACAGTTTAGTGTTCTAGAATATAAAGGTTCACCCGCAGCAAGTTAACCACTGATATAGAGATAATGTTTCTAGTCAAACTAGTTACATTATAACAGTTTCCTAATTTAAGTACGCACCCGAGGGTAGTTCCTAAACTTAGGTATCTACGGTCAAAACAACGACTTTCGTCCCGTTTTCGTTTCGCAGATAAATCTTTATTGAAGTCAGTATCCTGTTCAAAACAGATTCTGAACATCAATACATATATTTTATGTTTCACACTAAGTATTTAAAATCTAATTTTAATACTAGTAGTGAACATAATATTGACAAACATATTTGAAGTCAGAGCCTTACTCGTCTTCAATTCCTTCATGTCTGCTTTGTCCAAACGGAGTCACGCTTCCGCGATCCCGTTTGCCACAATTTAGGCAGACATTTTGGGATATGTCCTTTATCTTCCCAGAAGATTATAATGATTTTGCCTTTGCCCTTTTCAATACTCCAGAAGCCTTTGGCCAAGCCTTGGCCTTCTAGAATATCGAAGTAAGGTGCAACTGCGCTACTTGCCTTATTGCAAACTTTGACTTTATCTCCTTGAGAATAGTCCTTAACTCTCCAAGAGTTATTTATTGCAATTTTCTAAAATCTAAGTATAGATTTATGAAGATCCTTCAATTTCAATATCATACTTTAAGGATCTAATCCTTAGTTCTGATAAAGAAATTAAGGAGTCTACTGCGACAAGCTTAATGGATTAAGCACTTAAGTTATCATCACATAAATCTTCCAAAGATTATGCTCTACTATTTGCTTAACTCCGGGCTTAGGCATTATATGTTATTTTATCAGATAAAGTAACTTATTATTTTCCAGGGCCATCCTGAACTTTATTCCCAATTTGAAAAATTAAACCATTTAAATACATTTTCCCTAGGTTATGTTTTAAATGTCAATCTTTCAATTTTTTTCTTGATTCTAATAGTCCAACTATTTAATCAACGATTTGATACTATTATTATAATGATTATTATAGTCCAACTATTTAATCAATCATAATTTTAAATAAAATCAAATATATCGATTACTTAATCCAATTATATAACCAACTATAAATGAATTATTTGAATATAGTCCAACTATTTATTTAAACAACAATTTAAATATTAGTCCAACTAACATTTAATTTATTTGACGAATGATATTTGTGATTGAGCGCGTATGGCAAGTAATTAAACGAATATTGCAAATTAATTCTTGCCTCCCACTATTTTTTGGCGAGCCTCTAACCCTCTGTCGAGTACTCGGGAAACCGTGTTTCCTAGAGGGCTAGGATCCCGTTAAATATCACACAATCTTGACTTTGGCCAACAAATTATATGATAATTAACTAGGTAGATCTCTAAGATCGATTGGATCCAATCCAATTCCTCGATCCAGTAGGGGACATCCAAGTCCGAAACATATATCTTATATATGCCAATATATCCAATATATTGCCTAACCTTTTTCTTCTGAATCAACTAAGCATTGGCTTTGGCACAACAAACTTAGTGATCCCAGTTAAGCGCGACCCATTGACCATGGAAAGCTTCGTAATCAATGTCGATGGACAAGAAGTGGTCTTGACTTTGGCCAACAAACCACAACTTTGACAAGACACCAATATGGAACAAAGCTCTCGTGATTCAAACACATCCTCGACGGACAAAGGCCTTGACTTTGGCCAACAAGCCAATGCCACTTTCGGATCTTGAGTGAGAATCACTCAATGGAAGGAAAAATGCTTAATATTTTGCGAGGGTTTTTCGAGTGCAAATTGGCAACCAATTTATAAATAAATAAACATGCATTCTAAATTTATTGATATGCGGATGGATACTTTACACATTGATCCTAGATCAAATCTCTCTCTTTCTCTCTCCTGCTAGCACATGTATTTACTTCTACCCGTTACACTACACTTCTAAAGAATCCTCATTTACATTGAGGGGAATAGGTGAGAAGAGAATACAAAGAATGAGGAGGTAATAGGGCTGGACACGCAGGTCCAATTAATAAATCAAATTTATTACAACAATTTATAAAATTACCCCACCCATCTAATATCCATCTGATATACATTATTCATGCATCACAACCATGTATTCACACAAGCATGTTATCAATCAATCTAATCAAATTATTAATCTGATAATTAGTGATCATCCAATGTTCAAACAACGATTTGATTTTGAGCGAGTCAAACTCGTTTTGCGAATAAGTACTCAAAGTACGAATTCTCGAATTAAATTAAACTACAAAATTAAATCCAATTCAATTTGTATTTAATACTAATTCACCATTTAATTCCAAATAAATACTACACTTTATTAATGAACTTATACGACTTAAATTCCAAATTTAATCGTAACAGGTCTCAAAGCCCGATTAACGTCCAACGTCAATTCAATTAAAGTCCAATGGGCTTTTAATTAATTTCTTAAGGCGTGGAATTTTGGTCAACTCGGGTCAAACCCATTAACCAAAGTCCAATCCGGGAGTTACCCCATAAGCCCAGAAATCAATTTGGCCCATTAGGCCCAATTAAACTTTAAAGGTCCATTAGTCGCATTTGGGCTTTATGGATGCGGTTTTGGGCCCAATTGGATCCAACCAATTTTTCCTAAACCCATCTTGGTTGTACCAAGCCCAATAAGCCCAATTACAACACAACAAGCCCAAATCCAATTTAAGGCCCAAATAATTAAATTCCAAAAATCTAATTTCCCAATTTAATTACACTTAAGTGTATAACACAATTAATCACCCAAATCAATATTTCAAAAACATTAATTTATACAATTAATCATGCTCAATTACAACAAAATATGTCCAACACATTTCATCAAAAATCAAACCCAATTTTACATGCTAAAGCTCTCGGCAATATGGGAGATTTGTGTCCGATTCGGTTTCAATCCAATTAAATCCACAATCGATATTAAATCAACATTCCCAAATCATTTCAAGTAATCCAATGATCAACGAAACAAAAATTACCAAGATTTTAGGGCATAGTGACATTTGGCCAACACCAAAATTTTAGGCAAATTTGTTCCAAACAAAATTTAATCAAATTGATCCAATCAATTCTCAATTAAACAACATGTAATAAGCATACTTAAACATCCAATTCATCCAAATCATGCTCAAAAACATTTTACCCAAATTTTAAGCCCTAAACATTTTCATGCTCAACCTTGCTCAAGATACCATTGTTGGTGTTTGCTAAGGTCCCAAGATCATTAAACAAGCATGAAACAAGTACGAATACAAATCAACGAAGTTGCGGAATACTCACATCGATCCGTTGAGCGACGCGGCAAGCAACAAAATCTGATTTTCTGCCCATTGGATGCTCGGCAGTGGCAGTGAGTTGGCTCACTATATTCGGCCATTGGAGGTCCTCCATTAAGCTCCAAGCTTTGTGATAAACTTTCATGCTCATGGGTGGACTTCCCTATCACCTTCGCATGACTTCGTAGTGTGCTAGCACTCCGATTTTTCCATAAAATCGCGACTCTAAGCTTCCATATGGCTCATGATTTTCAACAGAAAAACAGAAGGTTTTTCAGCCCCTTGGGCGTGTGTGAAAGGAAGAAGAAAGAGAGGTGAGAGTTGGTTGTGTGTGACTAATTGATTTCCAAAAAATCAATTAATATAGACCACTTTTGATTTTCAAAAAAATCAAGCCATAAATGCTTGCCAACCACACACATCACTCCATCAATCCATCAATCAATGAATAGTGACTGGCGTCAATCACTCAAAGTGAAAGACATCTATCACTTGATTGACGAATGATGTGACGCTAGATGCGACTAGCGATTTGACTTGCGTGCCGCACTCGAATTCGAAATGTGAATGCGCTCGCAAATAATCCCGGGCTCGGGTTCGCTAATTCCAAATTAACGAATTTTCCGTTGCGTCGTAATTAAATCTAATTTAATTAAATAATAATGCCAAGCATAATTACTATTCACATCGCTGACGAATTCTAAATTAATTCGTTCGCCCGAATTAAAATCTAATTTTAATTCCGCGTCGAAATCCAATTTCGTTTAATATATCGAATATATTAATTATCGATTAATTCCAAATTAATCGTTCTCTCTCTTTTAAATGATATTTTATCCCAGATAAAATATCTCTGTAATTAATCCCAGATTAATTTTCTCTCTCTTCTAATTAATCCCAGATTAATTTAGAGTGCGAGTCATACGTCATCGGTGAATCTTTGGAAGCGACCCATGAGATCCCCGGATATGTTGGCAGTAATACGGTCGTCGGACTATCCGAACACGTAAGTACAAGTACCACGTTTGTACCGATTTACAAGACAAGGTTGGCTTCTAGCAAAGCGCCATGCCTACCCAATTCTCCAGAAATATCCTTACAGGAATATGTGATCTATATCAGGCGTATCATACGTAGTATTGCGTATTTCGATCCAGTATCGGATGTCATGTGCAAGGCCTGGGGCTGGAAATGTGTCTGCCCCGTACGAAGCACATATCAGATCTCTGGTAACTAGTCTCTATATATCAGATAATCATGACCTAGTCATATTATCTCGATGACTGGACAGAGTACATAAGAGAACCAGTTCCATATCCTACGTGACCATTATCTCCACTATGACTGGAGTGATACTTTCGTCTTGACATCACACCCAACACACTACGATTCTCAATATACCTAGCAGAGGCGTACACAGAACCTGTTAAAGCCCTGGACACCCAAACCAAAGTATATTGATTGTCGCAAGTATTAGCGTGCAAGTCTCAGGTTAAGACCAAATACACCTACCCTGATTTCGGACTTCCATAGACACATAGTCATACTACCAATGGAATTCCGATGGGGTCTATCCATAGCGAAGCTGTTTCCCGTATCATCGGTAAAACCACAACCTCCTATTACACTTGCATGAGTATCATATACCCAAATATATGAGAACTATACCGTTGTGCCCTCACAACGCACACAAGTGTAATACTAGTCTTTTACGTATTTATCGATGTCCAATCTCGATAATACTCTGACTAGGGATATTTAATGATTTATCCTTCGTGGATTGATACTGTCTCATATCATTCTCAGTCCAGGAACAAATCATAAGGACCTCCTATCATTTATATATCTAGGCGATCTAATCACAAATGATGAGAGTGCAATCTCCTTTGTCACATAGTTAATCTGTACAACAACACCATGATCTGTACAAATAGTGACGCTATGGGTCATAATTGTCCAACAGGTATGATTGGGTCATTTGTTGAAACACATGGAGTTTGTAAAGATATAAAAGAGAATCGCCACTCTCTCGGGTAATATTTTCTTATAAGAGTAGTATTCCAGTTCGCGGGTTGATATGTGTGATCAGTCCTTGAGACTGTGGCCGCAGCGGAAGAATCATGTGAGATTCTTGGGTTAGCACGATTCATGACACTATCAAACATCATACATTTGACTATATGGGTAGACACTTTACATACCCTAGGTCAAACGGTGAGGATACAGTGAGGTGAGGGACCGTATCATATGTAAATCGCATAAAGAATGGGTATATATCTTTCCTTCTCATTTTGGGGCCTTGGCATGTTGCTAGATGTCAACATTGGTCATTGAAATCGAACGACCATCTGATCGGAGGATAATTTATGTTCGATTAAATTATCACAATTCATTTCATGTCCAACTTGAGGGGAACCCAAAAGGTCACACACAACAAAGTCGAAATCAATGGTTAATATGCACAGTACAAATTTAACAGCATATATGATTGCTGTAGGAATTATTCATAAATGGTTCAATATGTTTAATTATTGAACAGATCATTTATGAGGTTCCAAAGTGGCTTAGGGATTGGTGAATGACGATAGGGGCACTTTGGGATTCGTAAAAATGAATAAGAAAATAAATAAATAAATAAAATCTGTGTTTTTTATTTTTTTTTATTTTTTTTGAATTCCAATTCGGCCCAAACTCTTATTAGGGTATTATAATCTCATTAAACCACTATATTAATATCCAATGGCTAAGATTTAATTTCATTTATCCCACATCGGATTATTAATTAATTTTGTTGTCTTTGTAGCACTTATAAACCCAAAGAATTCTTTACAAATTTTTATACCAAAACCTTTCATATCTTGGGTTTATATAAGTGAGCAACTCTAAAGTTTAAGAGTAAGCACTAATTTTGAGGATCCTTAAGTCTAATTGACTAGAGGAATCTCAAGTTAAAAGTTTTGAGGTATTTGCCTAGGCTAGCACCAAGGGCAAAATACCCATGCACTCAAGGCGTAGTCTTGCCGTTGAGTTTTGGCTTAGGTGTGTGCACCTTTGGAGGCCACACACTTGGGTGGCTCTTTGGAACATGGAAGAGCTTGCTGAGTTTGAGAAAAGCTTGTAGATTGGAGGGAGGACTGGAGGAGTCTTCGGTTCAAGTAAGTCTTTTTCTTTCTTTATTTTAATTAGAGTTCTTATAATAATTAGCATGTTTAGTTTATGTTCTTTGCATGTTTTATGAGTTTTTATACTTAGAATATATAGTAACATGCCTAGGCTTGTAGAATAATCAAAACAAATGGGTCTTGGGCAAAGGGATAACGGCATCATAATTTTTATTTTCCGCTGCGCACTTGCGGCCGCTTCCCAACAGTGGTATTAGCGCGCCGTTTTTGTGTTTGATTAGTTCTCTCTCATTTGAACTCGAAATTGGGTGTGTAAAAGCTCGTTGGAAAGTTAACACCCTGAACTTATATTTAGGCACAAGTTTTGCATGATATGGTTAAGATTTGAATTGTGAAAGTGCATTTAAATTTCATGCATCTGTAAAAAAATGTGAATATTAAATTTATTTGATTAAAATAAAATGCAATATCATAATTAAATATTAATCAAAGTTATTTAATGCCTAAATAATTTCCAACATATAAAACTCATATGCTTGATGATTCTATGTATGATTAGAATTGGCATGATTATTTTAGGGTGCAAGCATCTAGAGACTTTCTAAGGAAATAGAGAGTGTATTGCTTATCCCTTAGCTAAGTAATTATTCTGTGATGAACTTAGAGATTGATTACCTTTAAGGCTAATAAATATAAATCACTTGTTTAAATAAAAGATATTATAAAAGATACAAGTGGGGCGGGACCAAGGCGTTAATAAAACTTTCCAAACTAAACTTAATTTAACCAAAGGTATTACTACAGTTAGATAATGATTTGGTGTCTTCCTTCACTCACTACCTTTTTATAGCCAAAAGGAAAAGTTGTGAAGACATCTAGATAATCAATTACTCAAAGCTTACCTTAAAGCATATATAAAATGTTGGACTAATTTGGAAGATCTATTGTTTATTCCTGTCACCAAGGCAATAAGAGCCTAAGAGGTAAGGGTATTTAAGAGAGTTCGTTCCACCCTCCCTCTGGGAATTTTCAATGGAGGAATCCATTTGACAGTTATTCACTTAAACTTGCTAAAATCCTCAATAATAATTTAAGTCTAAAATTTTCCTCCCATTGTAAAGTATAGACCCAAAAGGCTTAAACTGTATTGGCAGGACTAGGCTTTACCAGACTGACCAATACCAATTTGTCCCTAAATCGTACTATTGACAATGGTTTGACTTTTCTGAGTCATAAGACGCAGCTGTTGGACAAAATGACCCATAGCGTCACTATTTGCACAGATCATTGTGTTGTTGTAGCAAATTAACTATGTGACAAGGAAATTGCACTCTCATCATTTGTGATTAGATCACCATAGAT
>SKCR01051499.1:0-15642 GCA_019454045.1 Zanthoxylum bungeanum | reverse complement strand
CGTTAAATCAATTGTCACTTTGAGTGATGTGACTTGACAACATGTCACTTTATTAAGTGATGTGATGTGACTTAAAGTAAAAGTAGAAATGATGAAAAGCATTAATAGGCTCTTTTGTTTTTGACTTTTGGTTTTGGAAAAATGTAAATGCTTTTGTATTGATTTTATTTTTGGAAAAATAAAATAAATATATAAGTAAAAACATTTTACCCTTTTCTCTCTCCCATTCACGGTTTCACGTGAAAACCCTTCTCCTTCTCTTTTCCCTCTCTTTCTTCTCCTCTTCTCACGGTTCTAGCCGATTTCTTTCTTGTTTTTCTGGTTTTTGCCGAATCAAGAAGAGAATAAAAGGAAGAAGACAAGTGCTAGCACACACATGGGTTTTATTATGGTGATAGGGAAACGAATTTGTGAGCTTGGAAAGCTTGAAGCTTGGAGCTTCAATGGAGTCTTGCATGGCCGAAAATGGTGGAGTTCAAATGCCCAAACCCGAGCAGCCCACTGCAGAAGAGCTACTTGCCGAACTCAATGGAGGACGAAAATGGCTTGTGTTCTTCTTCGCATCAAAACCGACCATTGTGAGTATATTCCGCACCTCCTATGTTGTGTATTCATGCGTTTTTCTTGCTTGATTGTTGATCTTGGGACATATATTAGAACTCAACATAAGAATCATCTTCATTTTGAATGAAACAATATTGTAATATGATCTCATCAAAACATTGTTCCAAGAATACACTGCTTGCTTCAATCCATAAATGGATCGATTTAACTTGCAAACCTTGTTTGCTGTTTTGGCATGACAAAACCGTCAAACTGTTGTATATAAACATCCTCCAAAAGGTTTCTGTTAAGGAAAGCAGTTTTGACGTCCATCTGCCATATTTCATAATCAAAATATGGAGCTATAGCAAGCATTATCCGAATGGATTTAATCATGGAAATATGTGAAAAAGTTTCATCGTAATCGACACCATGTCGTTGACGATACCCTTTCGCTACAAGCCTAGATTTGTACGTTTGTTTGTTGCCATCCATATCTGTCTTCACCATGAAGACTCATTTGCTACCAATAGGAACAATGCCTTCTGGTACATCAACTAGTGTCCAAACTTGGTTGTTTTATGGAATCCATTTCGGACTTCGTGGACTCTTGCCATAAAGAGGAGTCGATACCTTTTATCACTTCCTCATACGTAGCGGTTCATCTTCCTAATAGATTAATATCTCATGAGTGAGATCAGAACCCATACCTCTCAGGTTATTTTCTGACTCTCTCTGACCACGCGGTTCTTGTGATAAGAAGATGGTGGAACAGTCTCTTCCCTGATGAACTGTTCGTGTTCCTTGAGGGGATCGGTGCAGGAATAGTTCACTTCTGATTCATCGAGTTTTACTTTCCTCCCATTTACCACTGCATTTAGGAATTCCTCTAAGGAAACATCGCATGGAGAGCAACAAATTTCTGTTCTCTTGTGGGCTGTAGATTAATATTCATTGTTTCCCTAGGATAACCAATTACAATAGGCACTTACCGATTTGGGTTCTAGTTTGGTACTCCAAAAGTTTAATATATGCACAGCATTCCCAAATCTTCAGGAATGAGAAACCCAATTTCTTCCTGCCATATATCAATAGAGTCTGTCCAACAGACTTTGATGGAACCTTATTAAAAATAAGTATTGCAATGTTCAAATGCGAAGGAAATTGGTAGCTCAATGCTGTTGGATAAAATGACCCATAGCGTCACTTTTGCACAGATCTTTGTTGTTGTAGCAAATTAACTATGTGACAAGGAAATTCACTCTCATCATTTGTGATTAATCACCATAGATATATAAATGAAGAGAGGTCCATATGATTAGTTCCTGGATTGAGATGATATGAGACAGTATCAGTCCACGAAGGATTAATCATTAAATATCCCTAGCCGGAGTATTATCGAGACAGGACATCAATAATGCGGAATAGGCTAGTATTGCACTGTGCGCGTTGTGAGGGCACAACGACATAGTTCTCATATATTAAGTATTGGATACTTATGCAAGTGCGATAGGAGGTCGTGTTTCACCGATGGTACGGGAAACAGCTTCGCTCTGGATAGACCCCTCGGAATCCCATTGGTATTATGACTATGTGTCTATGGGAGGCCGAAATCAAGGTAGGTGTGTATAGTCTTAACCTGAGACTTACATCGCTAATACTTACGATAATCGATAGACTTTGGTCTTGGTGGTACAGGGCTTTAACCGTTCTGCGTACTCCACTTCTGGGTTTATCAGAGAGTCGTAGTGTATGGGTGTGATGTCAAGGCGGAAGTATCAATCATCATAGAGAGATGAGACGTCATACGGTACAGTGCTCTTAAGTGTTGCGCAACCATCGGGATGTTATGACTAGGTCATGCATATCCGATTATAGAGACTAGTTACCAGACATCCGACATGTGCTTCGGACGGGGCAGACACTTATCCAGCCCCAGCCCTAGCACGTGACTATCCGATACTGGGCCGATATACACAATACTACGGTATACTACGCTTGATACAGATCTATATATTCCTGTAAGAATATTTCTGGAGAATTGGGTAGGCATGGCGCTTTGCTAGAAGCCAACCTTGTCTTGTAAATCGGTATAAACGTAGTACGAGGTACTTACGTGTTCGGATTATCCGACGACCGTATTTACTGCCAACATATCCGGAGATCTCATGGGTCGCTTCCTGAAGATTCACCGATGATGTATAACTCGCACTTAATTAATCTGGGATTAATTGGAGAGAGAGAAAATTAATCTGGGATTAATTGCGGAGATATTTTATCTGGGATAAAATATTAATTAAAGAGAGAGAACGATTAATTTGGAATTAATCGATAAAATTATATATTCGATATTATAAAGAAATTGGATTTCGACGCGGAATTAAAATTAGATTTTAATTCGGGCGAACGAATTAATTTAGAATTAATTCGTTAGCGACGTGAATAGTGATTTCGCTAGGCGTAATCATTTAATTACGACGCGACGGAAAATTCGTTAATTTGGAATTAGCGAACCCGAGCCCGGGATTATTTGCGAGCGCATTCGCATTTCGAATTCGAGTGCGGCACGCAAGTCAAATCAAGCGTCAAATCGCAAGTCACATCAAGCGTCAAATCAAATGTCACTTTGAGTGATGTGACAAGTTGTCACTTGATTTGAGTGATTGATGTGGTATTGAAAAGCATTTATGTTTTGCTTTTTGATTTTTACTTTTGAAAAGTAAAAAGAATTTGGTATTGCTTTTTTGGAAATATATAAACCAAATTCAATTTTCTTTTCTCTCTCTCTTGGACCACATTCGGTCTTCTCATTTTCCCTCTTCTCCTTCACGGTTTTGGAGCCGTTTTCTTCTTCTTCTTGTTCTGGATCTGCCGAACAATGAGAAGCAAGATAACGATTTTTGTGGCAAAAATAAGTGCTAGCACACACATGGGTTATATTATGGTGATAGGGAAACGAATTTGTGAGCTTGGAATTTTGGAGCTTGAAGCTTGGAGCTTCAATGGAGGTCATCAATGGCCGAACATGGAGGAGACCACCACCACCAACGAGCAGTCCACCTGTGCGCAGCTCACTGCCGAGTAGAGACATGCAGTGCTTTTTGGTCTTCGTAGCATCAAACCGATCAATGTGAGTTTATTCCGCACCTCCTTGATGTATTCACTCGTTTTTATGCATGATTGTGATCCTTGGGACTTGATTGAAACTCAACAATGGTATCTTGAGCTATTGGTTGCATAAAACGAATTAGGGTTCTTGAGCAAATTTGGGGCTTTTTGATTTAAGCATGATTTTGACAAATTGTTTGTTTAAGAATGCTTGTATATGAATAAATTAGAGTTATATGTAATCAATTTGATAAAAATTAATTGGATTGATTTTCCCCAATTTGCTTAATGTTGGCCAAAACTTTAATTTGGGTAAACTCAATTTGAGCATCAAATGATTAAATTGTTTAGTATAGTATGCTTGAATGAGGTTGAATTGATGTTGTGCATAATCAATTTCATGAAATTTGGTTGGATCCATTTTTCCCCAAATTTTGGGCATGACAAATTGGGTAAACTTGATTTTGAGCATGTTTAATGAAATTGGATGATTTAGAATGCTTAAATGTTGTTTAATTGATGATTGATTAGATCAATTTGATGAAAAGTGTTGGAACAATTTTTCCCCAATTTGCTTGTGATGGCCGATTTGGCAAGTGCCCTAATGTCTTGGTTTTTTGATTTTTTGTTCATTGGATGACTTAGAATCATTTGGGGATGTTGAATTTATGTTTGATTGGGTTCAATTGGATTGAATTTGATTTGGGCATTTTTTCCCTTTGGCCGAGACTTTAGCATGTATAAATTGGGGTTTTATTTGACTTTTAAGCATGATTAATTGGACAAATTTAGTGTTTTGGAAACTTTGATTTGGGTAATTAATAATGCTATACACTTTAGGTAATTTAATTGAAAATTTGGAATTTTTGAAATTAAATTATTGGGCTTAAAATTGGATTTGGGCTTTTTAAGTTGTTATTGGGTTTATTGGACTTTGTTGTACAAAGTTGGTTTAGGCCAAAATTGGTTGGATCCAATTAGGCCCAAAACCGCTTCCAAAAGGCCCAAATGCGACTAATGAACCTTTAACGTTTAATTGGGCCTAATGGGCCTAAATTAATTTATGGGCTTATGGGGTAACTCCCGGATTGGACTTTGGTTGCGGGTTTGACCCGAGTTGACCAAAAGTCCACGCCTCAAGAAATTAATTAAAAGCCCATTAGACTTTAATTAAATTAATATTGGATATTAATCGGGCTTTGAGACCCGTAACGATTAAATTTGGAATTTAAGTCGTAAAGGTTTATTTTATAAAGTGTAATATTTAATTGGAATTAAATAATGAATTAGAATTAAATGCGTATTAAATTGGATTTAATTATGTAATTTAATTTAATTCATAGAATCGTACTTTAAGTACTTTGTTCCAAAACGAGTTTGACTCGAACAAAATCAAATCGTTGTTTGAACATTGGATGATCACTAATTATCAAGATTAATTAATTGGTTTGATTGATTGATAACATGCTTGTATGAATACATGGTTGTGATGTTTGAATAATGTATATCGGATGGATATTAGTCGGGTGGGGCAATTTTAGAAATTGTTGTAATAAATTTGATTTATTAATTGGACCTGCGTGTCCAGCCTTATCTCCTATTTCTTTGTATTCTCTTCTCACCTATTCCCCTCCATGTAAATGAGGTTTCTTTAGAAGTGTAGTGTAACGGGTAGAAGTAAATACATGTGCTAGCTGGAGAGAGAAAGTGAGAGATTTGATCTAGGATCAATGTGTAAAATATCCATCCGCATATCATTATTATTTTACATATGCGCTTTATTATGTGTTTAGAATGCATGTTTAAGGGTGTATGATGATGAGACCTTAACAAAGATAATTAAATTGGTAGCCAATTTGCACGCGAAAAACCCTCGTTAAATATCAAGCGTTTATTTTCCTTCCATTGAGTGATTCTTACTCAAGATCCGAGATTGGCAGGGGTTGTTGGCCAAAGTCAAGCCCTTGTCCGTCGAAGATGTGTTTTAATCACGAGGCTTTGTTCCATATCGGTGTCGTGTCCAAGTTGTGGTTTGTTGGCCAAAGTCAAGACCACTTCTTGTCCATTGACATTGATTACGAAGCTTCCATGTCAATGGGTCCGCGCTTGACTGGGATCACTAGGTTTGTTGTGCCAAAGCCAAGGCCTAGTTGATTCAGAGGAAAAAGGTTAGGGTATACATTCGATGTATAGGCATATATAAGATATATGTTTGGGACTTGGATGTCCACCTACTGGATCTAGGAGTTGGATGAGATCCAATT
This sequence comes from Zanthoxylum bungeanum, assembly GCA_019454045.1. NCBI lineage: Eukaryota > Viridiplantae > Streptophyta > Magnoliopsida > Sapindales > Rutaceae > Zanthoxylum > Zanthoxylum bungeanum. The sequence goes on along the minus strand of SKCR01051499.1, from coordinate 9,727 downwards.
GATCTTAGAGATCTACCTAGTTAATTATCATACAATTTGTTGGCCAAAGTCAAGATTGTGTGATATTTAACGGGATCCTAGCCCACTAGGAAACACGGTTTCCCGAGTACTCGACAGAGGGTTAGAGGCTCGACGAAAAATAGTGGGAGGCAAGAATTGAATTTGCAATACTCGTTCAATTACTCGCCATACGCGCTCATTTAAATTATTTCGTCATTAGATTAAATGTTAGTTGGACTAATATTTAAATTGTTGTTTTAATAAACAGTTGGACTGTATTATACTTGATATATATAATTGGATTATATTAATCAATATATTTGAATTAATTAATTTCAGTTTACAGTTGATTTTATAATTGGATTATAGTAATCAATGTAATTGAGGTTAATTAATTTGGATTATATTTGATTATATAGTTGGACTATTATAATCATTATAATATATATAGTACCACTAATCGTTGATTAAATAGTTGGACTATTGTAATCAAGATAAAATTGAAAAGTTGGATATTTAAAATATAATCTGGATTAAAATATTTTAAATGATTTAATTTTCAAATTGGGAATAAATAATAGGTTACTTTATTTGATAAAATAACTTATTATACCTTAAGCCCAAAATTAAGCAAAATAAGTAGAGCATAAAATCTTTGGAAGATTTATGTGATGATGACTTTAATGCTTAATTTAATATACTTGTCATAAATCTAATTTTAGATTTAAGAAGTATTAAAATTGCAATTTATAATTCTTGGAGAATTAATTGACTATTCTAGAGGAGATAAAGTCAAAGTTTGCAATTGGGCATGTAGCACGAGGTGCACATCGTTTCGATATTCCGAAACCCAAGGCTTGGCCTAAGGTTTCTGAAATATTGAAAAGATAATTGACATATCCCAAAGTGACTACCATTTGGATATGGCAGACACGAAGGAATTAAGAAAGGGCAAGGCTCTACTTTGAAAATGTTGTCTTAGTTATGTTCACAGCTAGTATTGAAATTAGATTTTAAATACTTAGTGTGGTACATAAAATATATGTATTGATGTTCAGAATCTGCTTTGAGCAGGATACTGACTTCAAGCTGAGATTGCTCTGCGAATCGGAAACGGGACGAAAGTCGCTGTTTCGACCGTAGATACCTAAGTTTAGGAACTACCCTTCGGGTGTGTACTTAAATTAGGAACTGTTATAATGTAACTAGTTTGACTAGAGACATTATCTCTATATCAGTGTTTAATCCGTTGCGGATAAACCTTTATATTATAGAACACTAAGTGTTTATTATATAAGATGATACTGAGATAAATACATTAGATGTAAATAACAGAATTTATATTTTGAATATAAATAAAATCTCAAACATATAAAATGACAAATAAATAGCTCAAATTGATTTGATCAATAGAGACTTATTTGTGGCATTGTTGTCTAGGACACAATTTAACTAGACTCGTATATCCACACTTTTGAAGAGTGGGTACTAGGACTGATTTGACTATTCAAATAAAGGTCTGCGAATCTAGTTTATTAGGTAAAGTACCTAAAATACTATTTACTTGGTAATAGTAAAGGGCCACCGATCTGTTAGCCCTATTCATGGTGAAGTAAGTGGGCCCATATCTAGCTAGGCTAGATGTGAACATGAATATTTCGTGACCTTAACGGATGTGGCATCACGTTATGGTTATGTGTTTCTTTTGAAGAACACAAATCGAAACTTTTAGAGTTTCGACACGAAATAGACAAACAGATCGGCTATAGTATTATTCCGCCACGGTAAGACCGTAATGGAAAATACTTAAGTAATAAGTTTCTTATATACTTGAAAGAGTATAGTATTCTTTCAAATGAGGACTCCTCTCGGAACACGTCAAAGTGACGGTGTGTCCGAACGGATTAACCGAATCATGTTAGACATGATAAGGCTAATCATGAGTCGCTCTGAGCTACCATTTCCTTCAACGGATAAGTTTTAACAGTGCAATAACTTATTTAGAATAAGGTTCCATATAAATCTGTTTGACAGATGTCATATAGGATATGAACAGGGAAGAAACGAGGTTTCTCATTCCTGATAATTTGGGTATGCCAGGCATAACGTTTGGATGATACCAAACTAAGGACCCAAATTGGATAAGTGCCAATATAGGTTATCCTAAGGGAAACCATAAGTATAGTACTTATAAATCTCACATGAGAACAATGTGATTGTTGCTCACCATGCGGTTTTCCTGAGAGGAATACCGATATGCAGTGGTCAGTGGGAGGATAGTGATACTCGATGAAAATCGGAGTAATACTGTTCAAGGCACGAAGTCCTTAATGGAACACAAATAGTTCATCTATGATGAATCTATACCATTAATCTTCGAATACACAAGAACTGAGTAGATCGGATAGAGTCAGAAAACAACCTAGGGTATGGGTTTCTGATCTAACCTCATAAAGATGTCAATCTTATGAAGGTATACCAACCGACTACGTTTTGAGGAAGTGATACAAGGTATCGACTCCCTATTATGGCAAAGTGCCATGAGTCCGGAATGGATTCCATGTTATAACAACTATTTTGGATACTAGTTGTTGTACCACAAGGCATTGTGCCTATGGTACATTAAACGTCTTCAGGAAGACATACATGGAAGGCAACATACCAACGTACAAAGCTGGGCTTTTGACGAAAAGGTATCGTTATCAACATTGTGTTAATAACGGTTCAACCTTTTACCTGTTGCCATGGTAAATCCATTTTGAAGATGCTTGTTGATAACTGCATATTTCATTTATGAAATGTGTCAGTTGCAGATCAAATCGCTTTCCTGAAAAGGAAACCTTTTGGAGGATGCTTACAACATCCTGACGATTTTGTATAACCGACAAACAAGGTTTGCGGGTTATTCGATCCATGTTTGGATTGAACAAGCATAAGGTTCTTGGAACTGACGTTTTGAAATAATCATAATGGTTTATGATTTGACTCAAAACGAAATAATTCTTGTGTATATAAGGAGGTTAGTGGGAGAGGGCACTGACAATGAAATTCCCATAAAGCAATGGTGAAAGCTTGGCTTTCATAGATATTCTTTCATAAGAAATTCTCCGTAGAATTCTGGGGAGTAACAACCTTTATTCAAGGAATAAAGATCTACTGGATAGATTTGGAGTTGTTAACACTCTCTGGAAATTGTACATTTAAAATGTACTTGTATTGGTGTCTCATACGCTTCGAGCATATGGAGTCACAATCGGGTCAATCCAAGTGATAGTCACTGGATTGAAGATTAAGAACATCTGTTAGTATCTGAGAGAACTAAAGATGTTGTCTTAAACTATGGAGATGGAGAACTTGAAGTGACTGGGATCACTGCTGCAAGTTTCCAAACAATTAAATACTACGGTACTATAAAGTTTGAATAACGGGACAGTAAGCTGGAAATATTCCGAGCAAGATAACTGTTGCCGAATAAACAACAAATGCGATTATTGCTGCAGCTGAGGCAGCAATAGAAGCCATTTGGATCGATAATAAATCTAATTAGATTAGATATAGTTCTGTTAGCAGCTGAGCTAGGCGTCAGCACAGGCTAAGAATTAATGGTCTCATCGACGATCCAGATATATACTTCTATATCATCTGATTCGTTCGGATCATACATCGTGGCGATGTGATGATCGTATAAATCGCGTCAGAAGATAATTACACAAATCCGCTGACGAAAACCTTTCCTCAGCAATTTGAGCGAACCGTACATAGTTCGGGTGTTGGACACTTGAGTGACTGGCTATGTGCCAAGTGGGAGATTGTTGGATAAAATGACCCATAGCGTCACTATTTGTACAGATCATTGTGTTGTTGTAGCAAATTAACTATGTGACAAGGAAATTGCACTCTCATCATTTGTGATTAGATCACCATAGATATATAAATGAGAGAGGTCCATATGATTAGTTCCTGGATTGAGATGATATGAGACAGTATCAGTCCACGAAGGATTAATCATTAAATATCCCTAGCCGGAGTATTATCGAGACAGGACATCGATAATGCGGAATAGGCTAGTATTGCACTTGTGCGCGTTGTGAGGGCACAACGACATAGTTCTCATATATATAAGTATTGGATACTTATGCAAGTGCGATAGGAGGTCGTGTTTCACCGATGGTACGGGAAACAGCTTCGCTCTGGATAGACCCCTCGGAATCCCATTGGTATTATGACTATGTGTCTTGGGAGGCCGAAATCAAGGTAGGTGTGTATAGTCTTAACCTGAGACTTACATCGCTAATACTTACGATAATCGATAGACTTTGGTCTTGGTGGTACAGGGCTTTAACCGGTTCTGCGTACACCACTTCTGGGTTTATCAGAGAGTCGTAGTGTATTGGGTGTGATGTCAAGACGGAAGTATCACTTCAGTCATATTGGAGATGATGTCACGCAGGATACGGTACTAGTGCTCTTAAGTGTTGCGCAACCATCGGGATGTTATGACTAGGTCATGCATATCCGATTATAGAGACTAGTTACCAGACATCCGACATGTGCTTCGGATGGGGTAGACACTTATCCAGCCCCAGCCCTAGCACGTGACTATCCGATACTGGGCCGATATGCACAATACTACGGTATACTACGCTTGATACAGATCTATATATTCCTGTAAGAATATTTCTGGAGAATTGGGTAGGCATGGCGCTTTGCTAGAAGCCAACCTTGTCTTGTAAATCGGTATAAACGTAGTACGAGGTACTTACGTGTTTGATTATCCGACGACCGTATTTACTGCCAACATATCCGGAGATCTCATGGGTCGCTTCTTGAAGATTCACCGGTGATGTATAACTCGCATTTAATTAATCTGGGATTAATTGGAAGAGAGAGAAAATTAATCTGGGATTAATTGCGGAGATATTTTGTCGGGATAAAATATTAATTAAAGAGAGAGAACGATTAATTGGAATTAATCGGTAAAATTAATATATTCGATATATTATAAAGAAATTGGATTTCGACGCGGAATTAAAATTAGATTTTAATTCGGGCGAACAAATTAATTAAGAATAATTCGTTAGCGACGTAAATAGTGATTTCGCTAGGCGTAATCATTTAATTACGACGCGACGGAAAATTCGTTAATTTGGAATTAGCGAACCCGAGCCCGGGATTATTTGCGAGCGCATTCGCATTTCGAATTCGAGTGCGGCACGCAAGTCAAATCGAGCGTCAAATCGCAATCACATCAAGCGTCAAATCAAATGTCACTTTGAGTGTATGTGACAAGTTGTCACTGATTTGAGTGATTGATGTGGTATTGAAAAGCAGTTTATTGGTTTTGCTTTTTGATTTTTTACCTTTTTGAAAAGTAAAAAGAATTTGGTATTTGCTTTTTTGGAAATATATAAACCAACATTCAATTTCTTTCTACCCTGTCTCTCTTGGACACATTCGGTCTTCTCATCTTTCCCCCTCTTCTCCTTCACCGTTTTGGAGCGTTTTCTTCTTCTTCTTGTTCTGGATCTGCCGAACAAAATGAGAAGCAAGATAACGATTTTTGTGGCAAAAATCAAGTGCTAGCAACACACAATGGGTTATATTATGGTGATAGGGAAACGAATTTGTGAGCTTGGATTTATTTTTGGAGCTTGAAGCTTGGAGCTTCAATGGAGGTCATCAATGGCCCAACATGGAGGAGACCACCACCACCAACGCCGAGCAGTCCACTGTGCGCAGCTCACTGCCGAGTAGAGAACATGCAGTGCGTTTTTGGTCTTCGTAGCATCCAACCGATCAATGTGAGTTTAATCCCGCACCTCCTTTGACATGTATTCACTCGTTTTTATGCATGATATGTGATCCTTGGGACTTGATTGAAACTCTACAAATGCGACTCATCATTACCCTTACCATGTCAAACACAAGTTCAGTTTCTCACCATTCGGAACACACCGTTCAATGAGGTGTTCCGGGAGAAGTCCGCTATGAAAGAATACAATACTCTTTCAAGTAATCAGAAACTGATTGCTCAAGTATTTTCCACCATGGTCCAACGTAATGTTTTAATACTTTTGAGTTTGTTTTTCTACTTCGTGTCGAAATTTTTTGATTTTTTCAAACTTTCTGACTTGTGTTTCATAAGATCCACATAACCATAACTCGATGCAACATCCGTAAAGGTTATGAAGTATCATAACAACCTCTAGACTAGCTAGACATGGGCCCATATATGTCACCATGAACGAGGGCAAACAGCTCGGTGGCACATACACTTTACTGCTAAAAGGCGTTTTAGGCACTTTGCCTAATAACAAGATTCGTAGACATCATATGATTAGGATCAAATCTTTCCATGTATCCACTCTTCGAAAGTGTGGATATACGAGTCTTCTTAATGTGTCCAAGACGACAATGCCATAAATAAATCTCATCTAATTTACTCAGTTTGAGCTTTTGTTTGTCATGTTATATGTTTGAGATTCGTTTATACTCAAAATATAAAGACCATTATTAATATCTACTGTACATATCAAAATGTCATATTTAAATACAAAACACCCAGTGTCCATGAATATAAAGATATACCCGCAACGGCCAAAACAGCGACTTTCGTCATGTTTTTGACTCGTAGGTCGATCTCATCTGAAGCCTGTATCCTGCTAATCAGTAGATCCTGCACACCGTACATATGTGAGTACCACATCCAGAATCAAAAATCCAATTTTTAAAACCAGTAGTGGACATGTTTATAACAAACATATATGAAGTCGGAGCCTTGCCAGTCTTCACTTCCTTCAACTCCACCTTGTACTCACGGCAGTCACGCTTCCAGTGACCCCGTTTGCCACAATATAGGCAGACGTCTTGGGATATGTCCTTAGTCTTCCTAGAAAACTGTGATGCTTTAGCCTTGCATTTTTTTCGTCTTTTCTTCAACCCCCAGAAGCCTTCGGCCAAGCCTTGGCCTTCTGAGATGTTCGAAGTAAGATGCGCCTCGCGCTTATTGCCCTATAGAAGCTCTGGCTTGCTTCTTTGAGCATAGCCATCAACTCTCCAAAGTCTTCTCTTGGTTCATCATGTTGTAGTTCATGACAAACCTGCCCCAGTATTCGGGCAGAGACTGTAAGATCAAATCTATAGAAGTCTCGCCTCGAAGGTTATGCTACTGACCTAGCTATTCGATGTCAGCATCATTTATGACACATAGTGCTCGACAGATGTACCCTCTGACATACTCGAGCGAAGAGCTTCTTTTACAATTCATACTTATGAGATCTAAGGTTAGATCTGTGAAGATCCTCAACTTCAACATCATACTATAAGGATCCAATAATTTGTTCTGACGACGAAATTGATGAGTCATTGCGTCAAGCATATGGATTGAGCACTAAAGTTATCTCAAACGATGAGTCATCCAAAGCTCATTCTCACTATTTGCTCAACTCCGGGCCCAGGCCTGAGAGGTTTCTCTATGACATAGAGTAACTTCTCGGCTCCCAGGACTATCATGAGATTCATCTCCAATCTAGAAAATTGAGCCGTTAAAGACATTATTGCCATGATGATGTCCCTAACACTAATCTTTCCAGCCATCTCGATTATAATAGTCCTATTATCCAATCAACGATTTTGGGTACACTCAAAATACAATGGTTACTATAGTCCAACTATATAGCCAACTACAAGTGGAATAGTGTCTTGTACAGTCTAACTGTTCAAAGAAAGCAATATTCATATTAGTCCAACTAATATATTTATACCAACGATAAATAAAATAAAAGAGCGCGTGTAAACAAGTATTAAAAGAAATTGCAAATTTAATACTAGTCTCCCAATATTTTTCGGCAAGCCTCTAACCCTCTGCGGAGTACTCGGGAAATCCAGTTCCTAGTGGGCTAGGATCCGTTAAATAACACACAACCTTGACTTTGGCCAACAAGCTGTATGAAACTTAACTATGTAGATCTCTAAGATCAATTGGATCTCATCCAATTCCTAGATCCGGTAGGTGGACCTCCAAGTCTGAGATATGTATCCAATATATATTTCCTAACCTTTTCCTCTGAATTAACTAAGAATTGGCTTTGGCTCAACAAGCTTAATGATTCCAGTTAAGTGTGACCCATTGACAGTGGGAAAGCTTCGTAATCCACATCGATGTACAGAAGTGACCTTGACTTTGGCCAACAAATAGCATCACTATTTGTACAGATCATGGTGTTGTTGTCCAAATTAACTATGTGACAAAGGGAATTGCCCTTTTATCATTTGTAATTAGATTACCATGATGTATAAATGATAAAAGGTCCTATGATTAGTTTCGGATTGAGATGATATGCACACAGTATCAATCCACGAAGGTTTAATCATTAAATATCCCTAGTCGAGATTATCTAGATTGGACATCGATAATCGTTAATAAACGACTAGTATTTACACTTGTGCGTGTTGTGGGAGCATAACGACATAGTTCTCATATATTTGGGTATAGGATACTAATGCAAGTTGTAATAGGAGGTTATGTTTACCGATGGTACGGAAACAGCTTCGCTCTGGATAGACCCCTCGGAATTCCATTGGTAGTATGACTATGTGTCTATGGAAGTCCGAATCAGGGTAGGTGTATTTGGTCTTAACCCGAGACTTGCACCGCTAATACTTGCGACAATCAATATACTTGGTTTTGGTTGTCCAGGGCTTTAATAGGTTATGTGTACGCCTCTTATGGGTATATTGAGAATCGTAGTGTATTGGGTGTGATGTCAAGACGGAAGTATCACTCCAGTCATAGTGGAGATGATGATCACGTAGGATACGGAACTGGTGCTCTTTTGTACTGCAGTCATCGGGATAATATGACTAGGTCATGATTATCCGATTATAGAGACTAGTTACCAGAGATCCCATATGTGCTTCGTACGAGGCTGACACAATTCCAGCCCCAAGCCTTGCATGTGACATCCGATACTGTATCGAAATACACAATACTACCTATACTACGCCTGATATAGATCACATATTCCTATAAGAATATTTATGGAGAATTGGGTAGGCACGGTGCTTTGGTGTAGAAGCCAACACATGTCTTGTAAATCGGTATAAAAACGTTAGTGTACTAGTACTAGGACGTACCGGGTTCGTAGTCCGACGATCGGATTTATGCCCACATATCTGAGGATCTCATGGGTCGCTTTCCCGAAGATTCACTATGACGTATGACTCACACTTTATTAATATGGGATTAATTATTAGAGAGAGAGAAAATTAATTTGGATTAATTACAGAGATATTTATCTGGGATAAATATTATTTAAAGAGAGAGAATGATTAATTTGGAATTAATCGATAAAATAATATATTCGATTATATTATACGAAATTGGATTTCGACGCAGAATTTAAATTAGATTTAATTCGGGCGAACGAGTTAATTTAGAATTAATTCGTTAGCGACGTGAATAATAATTTTTCTAGGCAAAATTATTTAATTGAATTTGATTTAATTACGTCGCAACGGAAAATTCATTAATTTGGAATTAGCGAACCCGAGCCCGGAGTGTTTGCGGGCCCACTCGCATTTCGAATTCAAGTGCGGCCCACAAGTCACATAATGTGTCACATCACTCGTCATTCATGTGATGGATGTCTTGTCACTTTGAGTGATTGACAACCAGTCACTATTCATGAGTGATGTGAGTAATGGAATGGAAGGCTTAGTGCAAAAT
>SKCR01051498.1:0-15551 GCA_019454045.1 Zanthoxylum bungeanum | reverse complement strand
ATTTCGGAAATATCGAACCCGAACGCGTGAGTGCACGTGGGCCCACTTTCATTTGGAAATGTGTGGGGCCCACATGACACTTGTCATTATTTTTATTTTTTAATCAAGATACAATGCATGAAGATAGTGTACAAAGCACTCAAAGATAATGCATGAAATTGAGTGTTAGACACTCTAAGTGCTTGCATGGTTTGTGTTATATTTATATTATTATTTAATATAATTATAACATAAATATAAATTGATTTTTGAGACAAAAATCATATCTTCTTCTCCCTCTCTCATTACCGAAACCAGTGAGACAAAAACTCTCTCTATTGTTCTTCATTTGTTTTGTGCAAAGACAAGAAGAAGGTGTCATTGTTTGGAACTCTAAACACAAGTTTGGCTAGCAACATCAAGGGATCATACAAGGTGATATGGGAAACTCATCTTAGAGCTTGGAAGGATCAAACAAAGCTTGGAGCTTCTCCTTACTGCTTGGCCGAAATCTTCACTGCACAAAGGAGCATTTTTGCTTCATCCATTGCATCACATTTGGCTTTTGTGAGTATTGTTTCCGCCTTACTTCAATCTTGTTCATTCTTATATATATTTTGCTGATTTTGATCTTGGGACATGGTTATTAGATTTCCAACACATAGTTCTCATATATTTATTATTGGATACTTATGCAAGTGTGATAAGAGGTTGTGTTTAACCGATGGTACGGAAACAGCTTCGCTCTAGATAGACCCCTCGAAATTCCATTGGTAGTATGACTATGTGTCTATGGTAGTCCGAATCAGGGTAGGTTTATTGGTATTAACCTGAGACTTGCATCGTTATTACTTGCGACAATCAATATACTTTGGTTTTGGTCGTCCAGGGCTTTAACAGGTTCTTTGTACGCCTCTTCTGGGTATATTGAGAATCGTAGTGTATTGGTGTGATGTCAAGATGGAAGTATAACTCCAGTCATATGGAGATGATGATCACGCAGGATACGGAACTAGTACTCTTTAGTACTGCAGTCATCAGGATAATATGGCTAGGTCATGATTATCCGATATAGAGACTAGTTACCAGAGATCCGGTATATGCTTCGTACGGGGCAGACACAATTCCAGCCTCAGGCCTAGCATGTGACATCAGATACTGGATCACAATACGCAATACTACGTATACTACGCCTTATACAGATTACATATTCCTTTAAGAATATTTCTGGAGAATTGGGTAGGCATGGTGCTTTTCTAGAAGCCAACCATGTCTCGTAAATCGATAAAAATGTAGTACTAGGTACGTACGTATTTGGATAGTCCGACGACCGGATTTACTGCCAACATATCCAGGGATCTCATGGGTCGCTTCTCGAAGATTCACCGATGACGTATGACTCGAACATAATTAATCTAGGATTAGTTATAAGAGAGAGAAAATTAATCTAGGATTAATTGCGAGAGATTTTATCTGGGATAAAATTCTATTAAAGAGAGAGAATGATTAATTTGGAATTAATCTATAAAATAATATATTCGATATATTAAACGAAATTAGATTCCGACACAGAATTAAAATTGGATTTTAATTCGGGCAAACGAGTTAATTTAGAATTAATTCGCTAGTGACGTGAATAGTAATTTTACTAGGCATAATTATTTAATTAAATTTGATTTAATTACGTCGCAACGGAAAATTCGTTAATTCGGAATTAGCGAACCCGAGCCCGGGAGTGTTTGCGGGCCCACTCGGATTTTGAATCAAGTGGGGCCCACAAGTCACATCACAACTCACATCATCTAGTCACTTTATGTTGATGGGTTTTGGTGGGTTGGTGATAACTTGTCCAACACACACCAAATTTGTGTAAGAATTGAATGACTAATACCAAATATTTGGTATATCATTACTTGATTTTTTGAAATCAACACACAACACACTCATCTCTCTTCTCTCCTCACTCTCGGTATTGTGCCATTTTTCCTCTCAAAAATCTTGGCTTGGCCGAGACATATACAAGAATAAGAAAATAATTTGTTGCAAATTTTTCCAAGTTCTAACACACTAAAGAGATCATTCAATGGTGATAGGGAAACCTTTCCCATGAGCTTGGAATCAAAGATCAAAGCTTGGAGCATTGATTCAACATTCAAAGATGAGCTTGGAGCATAAATCAAGAGCTTGGCCGAAAGTTGGAGGAGCATATTTTTTGTGTTTGACGCATCCAAAATCCGATCAAAGTGAGTTTTTCCGCCGCATCTTACTTTGTTGTATTCACATGTTTCATTGCTTAATTGATCTTGGTTTGAGCTAGAAAACCCAACAATATGCATGTAGTGATAGTACCTATTATTTAAAAAAAATTGTTTTTTGTTTTTAGTCATCAATAGTAAAACATATGTCTGAATGTTGAGTTTTATTTACTTTAGAATGGAATCTTAGAAATGATAAATTCCCAATTGACTTTTATCTGATACCTTGAGTATCGTAAGCACTTAACTATAGGTTTTTAGTAGCAAGAACCTAGGTAGTTGGCAAAGTGACTAGTTGAAGAATTACTTGCTGATGAATGACCGTTTGCTTAGATGTCTATCTCGATTTGCTAGTGTTATGATGTATGGTATGGTTAAAAAAAATTGATTGAAAAAGAAAGAAAAAGAAAAAAGTTAAACCACATGTAACCGATAAGTGTAAAGCTAAAGCTACCCATGGGCGAGTGTTATGACCACCATTATGAGAAATGCTACCTTAAAGGGTAAGTGTGTTGACAAAATTTTGAAATGAAAAGGGAAAAAGAAGAAACAAATTATACCATACTGAGCAAAGAAAGGCAATTTTAGAGTACTTTTGAGACATCTAGGTTGGTTTGACCCATCAGATCTAAATTTTTGAGATGCATTAAGTTGGCTTACTTAGAAGTCGAGCTTTGACTGAACCTTTACACACACACACACTGGGAGTCTGACTTAGATGATTTATTCAAGAACTTGGATTTAAATTACATTGAGTACTTTGAAGGTTCTCTGATTTCATGGTAGACATTCTTTGAGGACAATATTATGTGTAACTATCGAGACTATTTTCTTTACTTTTATTATTTTATTTTTGCATGTGTGTGAATGACGTTTGTGGGTGTCATCGCTATAAGCCCTCACGAGACTATAACTCTTCCACTAGGGCCGCCTAGGGGTTTAAAGGCTTGTTTCATATGTTAAATGCAATCGTGATCCCTACGAAAGTGGGCTAGTTAATTATTTATTTTTATCTGTTTATTTTTATTTAGATTTTATTTAGTCTTTTGCTCGGGACTAGCAAAATCTTAAGTAGTGTCGCAGTTTTCTGGAGGCCCATACTACCTCCAAACATATCATTTCTACTTCTTGGTAGTGTATTTCATAGGGTAACATCTTCTTGGTGAGATTATAGACTGCGTGGTCCACTCCTATATCATCTTCCTATACCAACATCGTCCCTAGTACTTCGGGTTCTATTTCTAGATATAAGACAAGACATTTTCCAGGCCTATGAGGTCTCAAGATTGGTGGATTGGTCAAATATTTTCTAATATTTTCAAAGGCCTTTTGGAATTGTTCATTCCACTCCACGGGCTGATCCTGTTGGGGCGGATGTGGAACCCCTAAGGTCAGATTGGTGCTCCGCGCAGCGGAAGTGGGTCTAACCCGTAGATATATAGCATGGGTGTATTTTTAAAGTATACAATATTCCATTGGGAATGTTTAGGAAAAATTCGGAGTCCGGAAAAATAAAATCAAGATAAAAAATCGGAGAGAGCGCGAACGACCGGGCTAAACTGCATGGTGCCAGCGCAGCAGGCTACTAGCAGCAGCATACTGTGCAGCAACAAACTGCGCCGCGTTGAAACAACAACTTGTTTTCATTTTTTTTTTAAATTTTTTCTTAAACACTTTTAAAATCACCAAGAATAATTTTAATTTCAAAACCTACCAGAACACATGTTATACAACAAACAAACAAATACACACACACATATATATATATATGCATTTCTTTAAATCAAATTACAAACCAAAATAGAATCCCACAATAAAATGACTCATGAACAATTTTAGGTCACCCAAAGATGGTCAAGTGATTCTAGAATGGCAACCTTAGCTCTAAAGTATTATCTAGAATTCCAAACTCTAATTTTATGTCTATGTCTAATATAAACATTTTGATCTAATTACAAGTATATTGTGTTTATACTTCCAAAGTATCCTAACATAATTAATTAGCCTAATTCCAACATCAAACTATGTTATTATGTATCTAAAACATAATTCATCACTATATGTCTCGTTAAAGATAAATCACTAATGAAAAATAGTTTTAGAGAAGATGAAAATTACCTAGCAAGGTTGATTCAAATATTTAATCTACTTCTCCTTGTCGGAATGTTGTGGAGAAATTCCAAAGTTAGCAAGCTTGACTCCAAGATCCAATCTTGATTCCAATGCTAGCAAACTTCACTCAAAGATCCAATCTTGATTTCTCCTTATTAAAATGTTGTAAAGATCTTCCAAAGCTTCTCTAAACACTTCTCCAACTTAGGCTAATTTCTCTAACTCTTGCTTGTTTTAGCTTTCTTAAGCTTAATTAAAACCTTGGCTCTTGCTATTTATAGCAAAACTTAGCCAATTGTTAACTAATAAAAGTTCTAATCAACCTTTTTTATGGGCTTAATCTAATTTTTCCAAATAAATATAATTAGGGGTGATTAATCACCTTTGTATACAACTTTGATTTAATCCAATTAAATCAAGAAAAAAATTTAATTAATAGATTAATTACAAGTCTACCACTTTTATTTAATCTGATTAAATCAACTAAATACACCTGTAATTAAGTATTTGTAATTACCAAAATATCCTCAAATAGTAGAGATATTTATGAAATTACAACAAAGCCCTTGTGTACATTTTGGATTAATCTAATTGAGTGATAATTATAATATCGAATATGATTTATTATAAAAATTTATCGGCTACCCAAGTGCTCAATGATTACACTTCATATTGTGAGACTCTCTAAGTTTAGACACGTTTGTCATATAAGCCTAGCATATATGTACGTAATTCGGCCACCTCCAAATTGGCGAAGAACACGAACGACCTTTATAAACTATACAAGTCGAGGTCATCACATATGTTTATAAATCCCTTCGTCGTAGGTTATCCAAGTTGTGCTTGGAAAATATAGATTACATTGTCAAATTTTTGATGCGCACATCTCATGTCGACATGTCCACAATTCTTTACAACTAATCCGAAACCATTTCTGATATATGCGATCCACCCTAGGTGATCGACTTTGGCCAAAGTTTTAAGAATCGTGACTTACTTTCATGGATACCTAAATCCCTTATGGTACACATACATGCCAATGGATCGTATCTTGATATAACGAGTGCATTGGTCCACACCCAACGAATATCTAGAGGCCAGATCATGAAAGATTTCATACATACATGGCATCTAAGTATGGAGGATCTCACAAAAAATCAACGCTATCCTATAGTCAAAGGATCATATATGCTACTCGACTCGAGGAGATTCCTATTGATGGTGGTGTGTACTTCCAAGTATTAGGAATCACATGTGAGTCATTTAGTATTCACACGAAGAAATACCCACACGTCTATACGAGTTTTGAAAGCTTGTGATACATCAGGTTAAACCATTGGAACTCCAATTCCAATAAATGACATGTGCTAGTCTTCTAGGTTATAGGAATTCGACCGTATTCCAAAACCAATGACTAGGAATATTTACTTTAAGAATAGTTTATAATAATAATATTATCCCAATGTCGAACCACCTAGTGTCTAGTATTACTAATTGACTATTCTAAGGTCGATGTCATTCTTAGCATATTTATACATCATTCTAATATGCATAATGACAGTACCATTAATAAGGTTTGAAATGAAAATGTAGTTATATTAATAAATGTACGGGCCAAATTTGGACCCAAGGGTAAAATCATCATTTCACTTCCAGACCAACCACAAGGCCATACACCAATTACTAAGAACCAAAAACCCTCTAAGAAGCCCAATTTGTAAATTGATATTGGGCCAAGAGATCTCATAAGCCCATACCCAATAAAAGACTTGACCAAAATGGCCTATAGACTCATCAGTTACCAAACCAGAAAACGCCTGGACTCGTAACTCCCCCACATTAAATTGGCCGTTTGTGAGCTTCCAACAGACAAAAGAATGAATGAGCACACCCCTCGAAGGGCTTATAAAAGGGAAATATATTCCACAGTAGAAGGACAAGTTTTTTTCTTCTAGAGCTGGAGCATTCTCATTGAGCTTTCAAAACATTTCACCCTCAAAACACCAACCCACCGCCCTCACGATAATCAAACGAAGATTAAGGTAACATCAAGCCTTACTCTTCCTTATTTTATGCTTATCCTCATCACTAAATTGAGCGTCGGAGTGCCTACGGCACCCACCACACTGGTGGGTAGTAACCTCATCGTAGAAATTCTCAATTGTGAACCTCGGATGAAAATCAGCATCCATAATTTGGCGCTCACCGGAAGGCCTTAGTGATTCATAGTAAGTAAAGATTTCTCTATCTATGATTCCTAAACACAACCACTCATGGCTTCGAGCAGTGAGCAGACACCAGACCATGTGGTAGCATAATTAGCCATGCTCCAAGAACGATTACGAACTTTGGAATAAGAAAACCTGACCATGCGAAACTCCAATGCAAACCTTCAAAAACAGTTGGAGCAAATTTCTTAAACCTCCCAGCACCATGACACTCTAAACCATCCCAGCAACCCTACAATCCCAACTAATCTCCCAGGGGCATTCCATAATGTGGCAAGCAACAACCGCCATCAGACAACCATCCACCAAATCAAGAAAGAAGTCAACATATCTCCGCAACCGAGCAAGCACGGCAAGTTGCTTCCACTATACGAAGAGAAATGCTAGAGTTTAAAGAAACGATTTTGTCCCGCCTACTTGGTGTAAGGTTACCAATAAGAAAGAGCCGAGCTGGGATGATTTCTCATACCCATTTTTTAGAAACCATAACATCTATTGAGCTGCCAAAGAAGTTTAGCCCTCCAGATATGAATCTGTATGATGGATCCACTGACCTAGACAACCATATTTTCCACTACAAATACAAAATGATGTCAACTGGCTTGACTCTGCACCAATAGGAGGCTGGAATGTGCAGAGAATTCAGAGAAACCTTAGCAGGCCCAGCCCTCATCTGGTTCATCAATCTTCCATACAGATCAATCGAATCATACCAACAACTAGTGGATAAATTTATAGAGCATTTTGCAAGTTCATGCAGGCTTTGAAGACCTCAGACGACCTCAACGCCATCCACAAAAGAAAGGGGAGACCTTGCGAAGCTACATGGCTCGCTTAAAAAAAGGATAACTATCTCAGATCTCCATCAGCCTACAGTAGTGGAAGCATTTAGTTATGGATTACTTTCAGAGATGGGCTCTACAAAAAGCTCACTAAATTTTGATGCAACTCGATGGATCAGGCTTTGGCTCGAGCCCATATTGAAATCAAATGGGAAGAAAACAAAATGAACAAGAAGAAGGAAAGTTATTCCAGCATACAGAATGAAAAGATTCACAAATCACACAAAATGTTCACAAGGAAATGTCATCCTCAATCATCAGATAGAAGGATTCATCAAAGTAGGGAGTACCGCCCCCTTCACAAAGATTTCAACCGTCGACATTTGCCGTATAAGGCCCAAAAAAGGGCGTCTCCAAACAGACCAAGGCTCCCAGAATATAATTTCACTGTTTCCTCATGAGAATTAGTTTCAGTCCTCAAGAAGACGGGGAACGAAGTAAGGTGGCCCCCATGCTCCAGGGACAGCTCCATGAAGAAAGACACCAGTAAGTGGTGCGAGTTCCATCGAGACTACGACCATACAACAATGAGGAAACAGTAAGTGGTGCGAGTTCCATCTAGAGTTCCAAACTCTAATTTTATGTCTATGCCTAACATAAACATTTTGAACCAATTACAAACATATTGTGTTTATACTTCCAAAGCATCCTAACACAGTTAATTAGCCTAATTCCAACATCAAGTTGTGTTATTATGTATCTAAAACATAATTCATCATTATATGTCTCACTAATGATAACTCACTAATGAAAAACATAGCTTTGGAGAAGATGAAACTTACCTAGCAAGGTTGATTCAAAGATCCAATCTACTTCTCATTGTTGGAATGTTGTGGAGAAATTCCAAAGTTAGCAAGCTTGACTCCAAGATCCAGTCTTGATTCCAATGCTAGCAACCTTTACTCTAAGATCCAATCTTGATTTCTCCTTGTTGAAATGTTATAGAAATATTCCAAAGCTTCTCTAAACACTTCTCTAACTTAAGATAATTTCTCTAACTCTTGCTTGTTTTAGCTTTCTTAAGTTTGATTAAAACCTTGGCTAAAGCTTGCTATTTACAGCAAAACTTAGCTAATTTGTAATTAATAAAATTTCTAATGAACTTTTTTTGTAGGCTTAGTCTAATTTGTCCAAAGATGTGTAATTAGGTGTGACTAATCACTTTTGTCTACCACTTTGATTTAATCCAATTAATAAACTTTGACTTACAAGTCGAGGTCATCACATATGTTTATCAATCCCTTCATTGTAGGCTATCCGAGTTGTGCTTAGGAAACATAAAATACACCGTCAAGTTTTTCAGGCGCACATCTCATGTCGACATTCCACGATTCTTTACAACTAATCATAAACCATTTCTGATATAAGTGATCCACCCCAGGTGATCATCTTTGGCCAAATTTTTAAGAATCGTGACTTACTTACATGAATACCTAAACCTCTTTTGGTACCTATACGGGTCGACGGATCCTATCTTGATACGCACTTGATTAACGAGTGCATTGATCCACACCAAACGAACATCTAGAATTAAGAACATGAAAGGTTTCTGGCATCCATGGCATCTAAATGTGGATGATCTCACACAAAATCAATGTTATCTTATAGTTAAAGGATCACATATGCTACTCGACTCGAAGAGATTCCTATTGACAGTGGTGTGTACTTCCAACTATTAGGAATCACATATAAGTCATTCAGTATTCACTCCAATGAATACCCATACATATATATGAGATTTGAAAGCTCATGATACATCGGGTTAAACTACTGGAACTCCAATTCTAATATACGATATGTGATAGTCTTATAGGTTATAGGAATTCGATCGTATTCCAAAATCAACGACTAAGAATATATACATTAAGAATAATTTATAATAGTAATACTATCTCAATGTCGGACCACCCGTTGTCCAGTATTACTAAATGACTGTTCTAAGGTCGATGTCATTCTTAGCATATTTATACATGAATCTAATATGCATAATGACAATACCATTAATAAGGTTTGAAATGAAAATGTAGTTATTTTATTAATATAAAATAAAATGTATAATACATTATTTAGATTGGCGCTCCAAGCACCAACTCCAACAAACTCCCATTTTCTTAGTCATTTCCTGTGACCACTTCAATCATATGTCCAAACAAGTTTCCGGACGTAACCCCAAATACACACTTCTTGGTGTTGAGCCTGAGATTGTACCTATCCACTATTTGATGGAATTTCTCTAGTGCAGCAAATTGCCATTATCGAGTTTCTGACTTGACTATCATGTCATCCACATACACTTCGACCTCATTATGTATCAAGTCATGAAATAGGGTAATGGTCATCCTTGATACGTAGGCCTTTATTTTTCTGTCAAATGAGTATTACTTTGTAGCAATAGATTCCCCATTTTGTGATAAAATTACTTTATACTTAATCTTCTTTTGCAATGACTATCTGGTTCTGCCCCAAAATTCCATCTGCAAATGAATACATGGCTAAAAAGGCTGCGCTATCCATTAGAACGTCTATGTGTGGTATAGGGAAGTCGTCATTCGAGAAGGCTTTGTTGAGGTCTCTATACTCTAAACATATCCTAACCATTCATTCCTTCATTGGAATTGGTACAATGTTGGCCAACCATTCTGTGTACTTTACTACTTCCAAAAAGCTTACCTCTACCTGATTCTTCACATTTTCCCTAATCTTCTCGGCCCATTCTGGCCTCATTCTTTGAAGATTTGATTTTTCTTTATAGGCCTCATGTTCGGGTACGTCGGTATCACGTGTTGTGCTATGCTTATGTCCACCCCTGGCATGTCTTCATAGGTCCAGTTAAATACATTTGCATATTTTTCTAATAAGTTCTGAAATTCTTTTTCTCTCTTAATGGGTAACCTCACTCGCAATTAGTATATTTTTTGGATTCTCACATGTACCAAAGTTAAGGGCTTCCATTTTTGTTGAATTAATATCAAATATGTTTATGCCATGCATGTTATGATATATGCCAAAAGAATAAAAATCAAACAAGTAAGCAAAATCATTCTCTTATTGATTTCTAATACAAGATTACAATTACAAAGTTTGGGTACATAAATGTCTTCATAGTCTTCCCTCTCTTTGACCGCAGCAGAGTCTTCTAGCATTAAGTCTTACAGCTAGAACATCACTTCTTCCATTGGGCTTCTAGTTTGTTCTTCGGTTCCAACCCCTTGCTATTCTCTTCATTCCCTCATTTACAGTGATGCCATTGACTTCACACGGTTCTTGAGCCCTTGATATCTTACCTTCACGAAATAGTCCTCCAATCTATTTCCTTTCTTTTTCAACTATTCCATTTCTTCGTCTGAGCGGTATCCCAACCCTTTCCTAGTTGTTTGTCATTTGAAATCAAGCAATATTTTTATGTCTTGACTCTGCACCTCCAATCCAGTGTCGGGTTTATAGTTCATCCTCTCTATAATTCCAACCACCTTAGGGTATACCCATTCTTCAAAACCTATTGCCACTTGGAACTTTGTTAATGGTTGTACGTCTAAAGTAGCTATAGCTTTGCCTGCCTCAGCCCAATGGTGATTACTCTCCCATCATGTGAGAACTTGATCATTTAATGTAGTGTTGATGGCACTCCTATAAGTTTGTAGAACCAGGACCTTCCTAAGAGTAAAACGACGGTAGTTGGGATATTTATCACTATGAACTCAACTTCATCTTTTAGAGGACCCACCTTGACCGTGTTCCTGAAAGTTCCATCTATTCCCGATTTACTATCATCATAGGCCTTTATTATCATATCAAAAGAGGTAAGCTCTTCCACTCGGATGCCTAGTCTGAGTAAAATCCTTAATGGGCACACATTAATAGATGATCCATCATCCACCATTATACACGAGGTCTTTTTATCCTTAACTTCTGCTTTGATGAGTATCGAGCGATTGTGGTTACTTCCTTCCATTGGGGATTCATCTTCAGATAATACGATTACTTGTTTATTTTCTTTATCGATAGATCGGATAACTGCCTTTGAGTCTACGTCTGCGGGTATCATTATTTTTCCCAAGTCCTCAACCATGGCCCTCATGTGTCTGTAAAAGGAACGTAATAAGTTCCATATATGAATCTAGGCTTGAGTCTTCTTCAACTGTTGGAGTATCGCATCTAGTCATTCCTTTAAATTCTTCCTCGTCACTACTGGAAAACTTCTCCCAAAACTCATTACATTCTTCCGCTTCACTGTCGCTATTGTCCCATACTCCCATAACACGAGTCTGTTGGTGGAAGGTTTGTAAAACATATTCTTTGGGTATGCCAGAGTTTATCATGTATTTCTGTGGTGTTGGGACGACATTATGGTTAGGTAGTGAGTTTTTGTTGGTGTTGGGTTGGTGCTTTTCGCGGTAGGGTATTTTGTGGTTATCGATGAGGTATTTGATCTCGTGTCTGAGGTGGTTGTAATTGTTAGTGTTGGTTTCTATTAAGGTCCCAAGATCATAAACAAGCATGAAATATGTGCGAATACAAATCAACGAAGTTTCGGAATACTCACATCGATCGGTTGAGCGACGCGGCAATGAACAAAACTCGAATTTCTACTCATGGGACTGCTCGGCAGTGAGCTGTGACAGTTCACTGGTTTGGCATCAATGGTAGTCCTTCGTCAAGCTCCAAGCTTCGTCGAATGGTTCTCGGCTCATAGGTGGACTTCCCTATCACCTTCGCATGTCTCTCGGAGTGCTAGCTCTTGTGATTTTTGCCACAAAAATCACACACTCAAGCTTCCCATCTCACGGTTTTTTGGACAAAAACCAGTAAGCATTTTAGCCCCTTGGGCGTTTGTAGAAGAAGAGAATGGAGAGAGAGAAGAGTTGAGAGAAAGAGAGATTTGTCTTGAGTTTGATTCCAAATTTGTGTATCTTATACACACATTTGAATTTCAAATGCATTTGGAATGAATTTGGCCTTTCAAAAGTCAAACAATTAAAGGCTCCAACCACTTCCCTCACTCAATCACATCAATCACAAGTTTTCAAGTCACATCACTCAAAGTGACAAGTGATTTGACGCTTGATGCGACTAATGATTTGACGCTTGATTTGACTTTCGTGCCGCACTCGAATTCGAAATACGAATGCGCTCACAAATAATCTCGGGCTCGGGTTCGCTAATTCCAAATTAACGAATTTTCTGTTGCGTCGTAATTAAATGATTACGCCTAGGGAAATCACTATTCACGTCGCTAACGAATTAATTCTAAATTAATTCGTTCGCCCGAATTAAAATCTAATTTTAATTCCGCGTCAAAATCTAATTTCGTTTAATATATCAAATATATTAATTAATCGATTAATTCCAAATTAATCATTATCTCTCTTTTAATGATATTTTTTCCCAGATAAAATATCTCGGCAATTAATCCCAGATTAACTTTCTCTCTCTTCTAATTAATCCCAAATTAATTTAGAGTGCGAGTCATACGTCATCGGTGAATCTTTGGGAAGCGACCCATGAGATCCCGTATGTTGGCAGTAAATTCGGTAGTCGGACTATCCGAACATGTAAGTACCTCGTACTACGTTTATACCGATTTACAAGACAAGGTTGGCCTCTAGCAAAGCGCCATGCCTACCTAATTCTCCGGAAATATCCTTACATGAATAAAGGATCTATATCAGGCGTAGTATACGTAGTATTGCGTATTTCTGTCCAGTATCGGATGATCACGTGCTAGGCCTGGGGCTGGAATTGTGTCTGCCTATACGAAGCACATGTCGGATGTCTGGTAACTAGTCTCTATAATCGGATAACTATAAACTAGTCATATTATCCTGATGACTGCAGTACTTAAGAGTACTAGTACCGTATCCTACGTGACCATCATCTCCATATAACTGGAGTGACACTTCCATCTTGACATCACACCCAACACACTACGATTCTCAATATACCCAGCATTGGCGTACACAGAAACTGTTAAAGCCCTGGACGACCGCAACCAAAGTATATTGATTGTCGCAAGTATTAGCGGTGCAAGTCTCAGGTTAAGACCAAATACACCTACCCTGATTTCGGACTTCCATAGACACATAGTCATACTACCAATGGAATTTTGAGGGGGTCTATCCAGAGCGAAGCTGTTTCCCATACCATCGGTAAAACACAACCTCCTATTACACTTGCATGAGTATCTTATACCCAAATATATGAGAACTATGATGTTGTGCCCTCACAATGCGCACAAGTGCAATACTAGTCTTTTACGTATTATCGATGTCCAATCTCGATAATACTCTGACTAGGGATATTTAATGATTTATCCTTCGTGGACTGATACGTCTCATATCATTCTCAATCCAGGAACAAATCATAGGGACCTCATATCATTTATATATCTAGGTGATCTAATCACAAATGATAAGAGTGCAATCTCCTTTGTCACATAGTTAATCTGTACAACAACACCATGATCTGTACAAATAGTGATGCTATGCGTCATAATTGTCCAACAATCTCCCACTTGGCCTATAGCCAGTCACTCGAGTCTCTTACACCCGAACTATGTACGGTTGGCTCAAACTGATGAGAAAAGGCTTTCGTCAGTGGATTTGTATGATTATCATCTGATGCGATTTATTCGATCATCACATCGCCACGATGTATGATCCGAACGAATCAGATGAATATTGAAGTATGTATCTGGATCGTTGATAAGACCATTAATTCTTTAGCCTGTGCTGACGCCTAACTAAGCTGCTAACAGAACTATATCTAATCTAATTAGATTTGTTATCGACCCAAATGGCTTCTATTGCCGCCTCAGCTGCAGCAATAACCCGCATTTGTTGTTTATTCGGTAACAGTATCTTGCTTGGAAGATTTCCAGCTCAGTGTTCCGTTATTCAAACTGTATAGTACCATTTGCAACTTATAGTCATTTTATCGGTTAGGAAACTTGCTACAGTGATCCCAGTCACTTCAAGTTCTCCATCTCTATAGTATAAGACAACATGCTTAGATCTCTAAGATACTAAGTATGTTCTTAACTTCAATCCAGTGACTATCACTCGGATTGGCCTGTTTGTGAATCCATATGCTCAAAGCGTATGAGACACCAGGTCGCGTACATTTTTCAATGTACGAGTTCTCAGAGAATTTTATCGAAAGCCAAACTTTCGCCGATAGTTATTTTATGGGAATAGCATTTCCAAGAAATGACGTATTATCATTATTTATTGGACAACCACTGTCAGTGCGCTCCCACTAACCTCCTTATATACACAAGAATCATTTTCGTTTTGAATTAAATCATACTCTATTATGATTACATCAAAACGATAATTCCAAGAACCTATGCCTGCTTCAATCCAAACATTGATCGAATAACCTGCAAACCTTGTTTGCTAGTTTTGGTACGACAAAACCGTCAGGATGTTGTAAACATCCTCCGAAAAGGTTTCCTTTTCAGGAAAGTGATTTTCCCGTTAAGCTGACATATTTCATAAATGAAACATGCAGCTTTAGCAAGCATTATCCAAATAGATTAACCGTGGCAACAGGTAAAAGGTTAAATCATAATCAACACAATGTTGATAACGATACCTTTCCGCTACAAGCCTAGCTTAGTACGTTGGTATGTTGGCATCCATGTATGTCTTCCTTGAAGACTTATAAGTACCAATAGGCAAAATGCCTTGCGGTACATCAACTAGTATCCAAACTTGTTGATTTACATGGAATCCATTTCGGACTCATGACACTTTGTCATAATAGGGAGTCGATTCCTTGTATCACTTCCTCATACGTAGTCAGTTGATATACCTCAATAAGATAGACATCTTTATGAGGTGAGATCAGAAACCCATACCCCAGGTTGTTTTCTGACTCTCTCCGACTACGCGGTTCTTGTGTATACGAAGATTAATGGTAATAGTTTCATCCTTGATGAACTATTTGTGTTCCATTAGGATTCGGTGCCTTGAACAGTATTACTCCGATTTTCATCGAGTTTTACTATCCTTCCACTTACCACTGCATATCGGTATTCCTCTTAGGAAAACCGCATGGTGAGCAACAATCTAATTGTTCTCTTATGAGTTGTATAAGTACTATACTTTGGTATCCCTAGGATAACCCACAATTGA
>SKCR01051497.1:0-15536 GCA_019454045.1 Zanthoxylum bungeanum | reverse complement strand
ACTCTAGAGTGATCGGGAGTTTGATGTATCTATCGAGTTCTACAAGGCCTGATATAGCCTGTACAGTAAACAAGCTCAACAGATATACGAGTAATCCAGGGGTTGATCACTGGAAAGTAATAGTGGGAGTACTTAGGTACCTACGTTATGCTCGTAATTATGGGTTGCACTATCATAGATATCCACCTGTAGTCGAAGGATACCGTGATATTAATTGGATATCTGACATGAAAGACTCAAAGTCTACCAGTGGCTATATGTTTACACTAGCAGGTGCAGCCGTATCGTGGAAATCCTCCAAACAGACTGTGATAGCCAGATCTACAATGGAATCAGAATTCATTGTATTAGACAAGTGTGCTGAAGAAGCAGAATGGCTTCGAAATTTTCTAGAGGATATTCTAAGTTGGCCTAAGCCAGTGCCAGCAATTTGCATTCATTGCGATAGACAATCTGCAATTGGAAGGGCACATAACAATATGTATAATGGTAAGTCTAGACATATTCGTCGTAGACACAATACCGTTAGACAATTACTCTATACTGGAGTTATTTCGATTGACTATGTAAAGTCAAAGGATAACATTGCGGATCCACTAACCAAAGGGTTAAATAGAGAGTTAGTTGTGAAATCATCGAGGGGAATGGGGCTAAAGCCCATTAGATAAATATTTATTACGAAGGAAAACCCAACCTTGTTGACTGGAGATCCCAATATCTAGGTTCAATGGGACAACCTACTCGTAAAAGGCATAATTGGTTCACTGTGGGGGTTACCCTCTAGTCCATTCCTATGGTGAAATGAAATAGTGATGCTCGTATGGATAGAGGTTAAGCAAAGGCTTTTAATGATTCTTATGCGTCGGGAATCCGAGCAGAGTATTAGGAGATACTCTTAAATCACCTATGTGAGAGAGAAGTGGGGCCGCTTCAAAGGGAATTGTACATGGCACAAGTCTTAGAAACTCTTGCAGAACCAGGTAGATGTTCATGGCCAAAATGAACATAACAATAAGAACTCAGATGTGTTAGGTAAAATATCGGTGTGATATATGTTCTCCATTTACATGAACGGCAGTACAGTTGAATGACATCGCGTCCACTGTCAGCCAGTAAATGAGATATATTTTCACAAGGGAAGGTTCAAAGGTTGAGGTTTACCTATCCTATGCAGGTGTTGAATCGTTGAACTCTTCTAGGTCAAAATAAAATGTTTATAAAATATTTTTATTTGACATTTTCGCCAATTTCATTCATGTGGGGGATTGTTGGAAAATGCTTATGAGTAAGCATTTTGAGGCACAATTTTAAGCATGATCCACTTCGTGTTAGTGGTTGTTATTGAATGATTCGAATACTCCTCCGTGAGTAGTTCGAAATGGTATATTCATATGCCTAAAATGGTGCTTGGGTGAATGAGAAATTGTTGCTCAAAGTTCACCCAATGGTGTTGGAAAATAAGGAGAATTGAGCTTGTCTCATATGGGAAAGCTATAAAGGGAATATTATGCTTATATGTGATTGCCCATATGTAGATGGGTAAGAGTTATATCGGATAGAGGCTCTCTCTACGTGCGCGGGGGGGGGGGGGGGGGGGTGCAAATCAAATCCGAATCAAGCTTGGCTCGTGTGCACCGCGCGTCCTGCGTATAGGAATGCCGGACCAAATTTTACAGGCCCAGCCCAGCCAATTTTTTCATGTCTCCTTAATTTTTCAATTTTGAATTTCCATTACAGCTAATTTAATTAGCTTGGTGGTTACAACAAGTGAAAGGCCTCTCATTTATGAGATATAATTGGCATGTTAATTTCCTTTAAATGAGCAGTGTTTTTCGTTTTTCTGTAGGAACAATACTGACATTTTGTTTTACAACCCAGATAATAAAAACAAACAACACACACAACAGCTCGGTTTTTTTGTTTTTGTTAAAGGAGAGTTCAAACGCATTTGTGGTTTGTTTTGGAAACGGCTTTTTGGTTGGTGCCCATACTCGTACGGTTTTCCGTTGTATCCTGGGAAACAATCGTCTCATGTTCTACTGCACCTAAGGTAGGGGACGAATTTGTTTTAAGGATATTGTTGACATCAACAAGCCTCGGGAAAGTGAAGAAGCAGTGGTTCGGTTCTGGAACAACTTCATCAATTTCAGGGTCTAACTCTTTCTCTCAGCCTCCGCTCATCAGGGTCTGCCTCCACTCGCCAGCCTCTGCCTCCGCTCGCCAGCCTCTGCCTCCGCTCGCCAGCCTCTGCCTCCGCTCGCCAGCCTCTGTCTTTCCCGTCAGCCTCTGCCTCTGCCCTCAGCGTCTGCCGCTGCTCTCTTTACGTGCGTGGGGGGGTGCAAATCAAATCCGAATCAAGCTTGGCTCGTGTGCACCAGCGCGTCCTGCGTACACGAATGCCGGAACAAATTGTGCGGGCCCGGCCCAGCCAATTTTTGAATGTCTCCTTAATTTTTCAAGCCTTTTGAATTTCCATAATAGCTAATTTAATTAGCTTGGTGGTTACAATAAGTGAAAGGCCTCCCATTTATGAGATATAATTGGCATGTTAATTTCCTTTAAATGAGCTGTGTTTTTCGTTTTTCTGTAGGAACAATACTGACATTTTGTCTTACAACACAGAGAATAAAAACAAAACATCACACACAACAGCTCTGTTTTCTTTGTTTTTGTTAAGGGAGAGTTCAAACGTATTTGTGGTTTGTTTTGGAAACGGGTTTTTGGTTGGTGCCCATACTCGTACGGTTTTCCGTTGCATCCTGGGAAACAATCGTCTCATGTTCTACTGCACCTAAGGTAGGGGACAAATTTATTTTAAGGATATTGTTGACATCAACAAGCCTCGGGAAAGTGAAGAAGCAGTGGTTCGGTTCTGGAACAACTTCATCAATTTCAGGGTCTAACTCTTTCTCTCAGCCTCCGCTCTCAGCCTCCGCTCATCAGGGTCTGCCTCCACTCGCCAGCCTCTGCCTCCGCTCGCCAGCCTCTGCCTCCGCTCGCCAGCCTCTGCCTTTGCCGTCAGCCTCTGCCTCTGCCCTCAGCGTCTGCCTCTGCTCTCAGCCTCTGCCTCTGCTGTCAGGGTCTGCCGTCAGGGTCTGCTGCGTGGGTCTGCCGTGAGGGTCTGATTTCAGGGTCTGCTCTCAGGGTCTGATTTCAGGGTCTGCCGAGAGGGTTCGCTGGGCTGAAATTAAGCCTAATTTCGGATTTCCTTGTAACTACCAATCATTATATTTGTAATACTTGAACTACATAAGATACATAGAAACAGCCCTAAAAATTCATGAGGAAAATCAAAATCAAAAAATAGCCAGCCGTCTAAAGCCACGCATTGTCAATGGCTCATTCCACAGTAATTTAAAAAAAATATTATTTAAACCGCATGCCGATAGAGGAAAACAAAATCGAACTAAAACAAATAATTTGCAATAGAAACTCAAAAAAATAGGGTATGAATATCATGATGAAGAAATAACGATGGTTTTAGATAGCGCTTTGGGACGAGACCTTAAATCAAAAACATAAAAAGTAAGAATGACTGTAACATACCTCTTGTCTGATGAACGACGAGAGTAGAAGCAACATAATTAATATTTGGAAGAGTGAACTTTTTTTCTCAGCAATTCTTCTTCTCACGTTAATGGCACGGTTATTTATAGTTTTTTTTTTATTTGAGTTAGATTTGATTCTAGGGATAGGATTTGATCGTATTTTAATAGGAATTTTACGATTCAACCCATATACTTTTGGAAATTATAAAATGATCCATGAGTCTTTGAAAATTATAAAATATCCTATCATTTTCAATTTTGTACTTTGACTCAAAAATTTCTGAAATGATTGTAACATACCTCTTGTCTGATGAACGACGAGAGTAGAAGCAACATAATTAATATTTGGAAGAGTGAACTTTCTTTCTCAGCAATTATTATTCTTACGTTAATGGCACGGTTGTTTATAGTTTTTTTTTTATTTGAGTTAGATTTGATTCTATGGATAGGATTTGATCGTCTTTTAATAGGAATTTTACGATTCAACCCATATACTTTTGGAAATTATAAAATGTTCAATGAACCTTTGAAAATTATAAAATATCCCCTAATTTTCAATTTTGTACTTTGACTCAAAAATTTCCTGAATTCAATTTTTATCCATAATTTCTGAAATTACGAATTTTCCTTAAAGTTTAAGAAAAACTTAATTTTATATGATTTATCTTTATCTCCTCAATATTTTAAATGTGTGACTCATTAGGTTCTTTTTATATTGACAATGGAGATAATTGTGGAGACTGATTTTGGTCGAGGTCCACAATCGAGAATGTGAGCAGAGGGGCATGAGAGAACTCGCAAAATGAGTAGAGAGAAAGAGGAGGTTACTGCCCACCGGTGTGGTGGAAGCCGTAGGCATTTCGACGTTCAAGTTATCTTAAAGAATGAATAAGTTCAAGGTGGAAGGATTAAGGTTTCTGGAGTACCTCAACCTCAGATTGTTAGCCGTGAGGGCGGTGTCTAGGAGTAGTGTCTCTGTGATAGGAGTGGTCTGGAAAAGATCCCTCTCTATTCCTTTGTTTCCTTCTTTGATAGGGTCCCTAATATGAGGTCCATCTTCTGCCTGTTGGAGTTGTTATCAATGTTGGTTTAATTCAGGTCATTTATGTCTGGTAACTGGCGATCATGTTCATATCCTGAAACTGTCGTCTTCATGGTGATGTTTATGAATTCGGATTCTCTCTTAATTTCTGTAACCGGCGTCCGTTGGTTTATGTTAACGGGTTTGGGCCCATGAGCTGGCCCGAGTAGCTTCCTTTTTGCTTGTAGGTTGGATCCAGGTTTCGTGGTTGGTTTCAAGGCTAATTTCGATTTCACCCCTGGGCCCAAATTTGGCACGTACAGTTTGTCGCCAACTCTCTAAGCCTTGAAGTCTTAGACTTGGAGAGTACCTTCGAGTATGTCGAATGAATCAGGATGTGGTCATCTATATTATTGATCTCGGCTGTGGTCCAGAGCTAATCCCCGTCATACAGTCTAGGGAGGAATAACTCATGTCTTCTTTTGCTTTCGACAATAGCCTAGGAGGTGTCTCTGGCTTGACCGAAACTGTCGAAGGCTTTTTTGGAATTAACCTCGTCGACATGTTGTATAGAGTAAGGGTGAAATCACATCTTTATCTTGTCAATCATGTGAGCCTATGAGGGAACATCCCATGCGGATTGATTCAGACAATGGTTCAGGGGAAATCGCACTCCGCATCTCGTACGGAATCAGGGGATGTCCCCGGTCGACTGTACAAGATGGTGGTTCACGAGAAATCTTGCTCTGTATGTCTTACGGATAGGAGTCCAAATAGCACAGTCGACATGTCGTACGGATAGGGAACACACTTTGACCGGACATGAGTCGTCATGGTGAAGTCTCTGGACGATTGAACCAGATGTTCAAGAGTGTTTTCACTCGACTTGTCGTACGAGACGAGTGAATATTATAATTCTCAATTGACTCGACAAGAGTCATCGGGGGGATGTCCCCGGTTGACTGAACCAGATGGTGGCTCAGGACTAACTTCACTCGACTTGTCGTGAGACGAATGAATACCATAACTTTTGTTTGACTCGACATGAGTCATTAGGGGGATGTCCCCGGTCGGCAGAACTAGATGGTGGTTCAGTACAAACTTCATTCGACTTGTCGTATGAGACAAGTGTATACCATGATTCTTAATTGACTCAACATGATTCATCAGAGGGATGTCCCCGGTCGACTGAAACAGATGGTGGTTCAGGAATAATTTCAATCGACTCGTCGTAAGAGACGAGTGAATGCCATAATTCTTATTTGACTCGACATGAGTCACCAAGGGAATGTCCCCGGGCGACTGAACCAGATGATGGTTCAGGAGTAACTTCACTCGACTTGCGTATGAGACGAGTGTATACCATAACTTTCATTCCATCAGGGGGATGTCCCTGGTCGGTTGAACCAGACGATGGTTCAGGAGTAACTTCACTCGACTTTTCGTATGAGACGAGCGAAACTCTTATTCCATTAGGGATGTCCCGGGTTGAATGAACAAGATGGTGGTTCAGGAGAAACTTCACTCGACTTGCCGTATGAGACGAGTGAATACCATAATTCTTATTCCAGTCAAGAGGATGTCCCTGGTCGACTGAACCAGATGGTGGTTCAGGAGTAACTTCGCTCGACTTGTCGTATGAGACGAGCGAAACTCTTATTCCATCAGGGATATCCCGGGTCGACTGAACCAGATGGTGGTTCATTAGTAACTTCACTCGACTTGTTGTGTGAAACTAGTGAATATCATAATTCTTACTTGACTCGACATGAATCAACAGGGGGATGCCCCCGGTCCACACATTCGACAGTTAAATTATCACCAAGTTGTCTCTGGTCATTAATTGCAAACCCTAGCACGGGTTACGAGGAGTTTTTGGCAGGAATTTGGGCGCCAATTCAGGTTGCGTGTATAAAAGAGCTTTAGGCATTTCATTTTGCCTCATTCGGAAGTCGAGTAAGGAGAGAGCTCTCAAGTGTTTTAAAGGTATTCTTCGAAA
This sequence comes from Zanthoxylum bungeanum, assembly GCA_019454045.1. Taxonomy (NCBI): domain Eukaryota; kingdom Viridiplantae; phylum Streptophyta; class Magnoliopsida; order Sapindales; family Rutaceae; genus Zanthoxylum; species Zanthoxylum bungeanum. The sequence continues at coordinate 8,968 of SKCR01051497.1, read as the reverse complement.
ACTTTCTCATGTTCTTCAATTTCTTTAAACTTTCATAGTGATTATTCAAGCTGTTCTAAGGTAGATTTGGTTGTTTTATCTTTGGGTTTGTGTGACTTGTTTAAAATTGTGTTTGTACGTTTTGATCTTAGTGTTGGACAAAATGACCCATAGCGTCACTATTTGCACAGATCATTGTGCTGTTGTAGCAAATTAACTATGTGACAAGGAAATTGCACTCTCATCATTTGTGATTAGATCACCATAGATATATAAATGAAGAGAGGTCCCTATGATTAGTTCCTGGATTGAGAATGATATGAGACAGTATCAATCCCCGAAGGATTAATCATTAAATATCCCTAGCCGGAGTATTATCGAGACTGGACATCGATAATGCGGAATAGGCTAGTATTGCACTTGTGTGCGTTGTGAGGGCACAACGGCATAGTTCTCATATATATAAGTATTGGATACTTATGCAAGTGCGATATGAGGTTGTGTTTCACCGATGGTACGGGAAACAGCTTCGCTCTGGATAGACCCCTCGGAATCCCATTGGTATTATGACTATGTGTCTATGGGAGGTCGAAATCAAGGTAGGTGTGTATAGTCTTAACCTGAGACTTACATCGCTAATACTTACGATAATCGATAGACTTTGGTCTTGGTGGTACAAGGCTTTAACCGGTTCTGCGTACACCACTTCTGGGTTTATCAGAGAGTCGTAGTGTATTGGGTGTGATGTCAAGACGGAAGTATCACTTCAGTCATAGTGGAGATGATGTCACGCAGGATACGGTATTAGTGCTCTTAAGTGTTGCGCAACCATCGGGATGTTATGACTAGGTCATGCATATCCGATTATAGAGACTAGTTACCAGACATCCGACATGTGCTTCGGACGGGGCAGACACTTATCCAGCCCCAGCCCTAGCACGTGACTATCCGATACTGGGCCGATATGCACAATACTACGGTATACTACGCTTGATACAGATCTATATATTCCTGTAAGAATATTTCTGGAGAATTGGGTAGGCATGGCGCTTTGCTAGAAGCCAACCTTGTCTTGTAAATCGGTATAAACGTAGTACGCGATACTTACGTGTTCGGATAGTCCGACGACCGTATTTACTGCCAACATATCCGGAGATCTCATGGGTCGGTTCCTGAAGATTCACCGATGACGTATGACTCGCACTTTAATTAATCTGGGATTAATTCGATGAGAGAGAAAATTAATCTGGGATTAATTACGGAGATATTTTATCTCGGATAAAATATCGTTAAAGAGAGAGAGAACGATTAATTTGGAATTAATCGATAAATTAATATATTCGATATATTATAACGAAATTAGATTTCGACGAGGAATTGAAATTAGATTTTAATTCGGGCGAACGAATCAATTTAGAATTAATTCGTTAGCGACGTGAATAGTGAATTCGCTAGGCGTAATCATTTAATTACGACGCAACGGAAAATTCGTTAATTTGGAATTAGCGAACTCGAGCCCGGGATTGTTTGCGAGTGCATTCGATTTCGAATTCGAGTGCGGCACGCAAGTCAAATCAAGCGTCAAATCGCAAATCACATCAAGCGTCAAATCACATGTCACTTTGAGTGATGTGACATTTGAGTGATTGATGTGAGTTGATTTGTGTTGATTGACAAGCATTTAATGCTTTGCTTTTGGAAAAAGATTTTGGTATATATGTTATTTATTTTTGGAAAATAAATCAATAAAACCTATTACTTTTTCTTTTCCCTCCTCTCTCTCCTCTGTAACGTTTTTGCTCATTTTGGAGCCAAAACTTCTTCATCTTCTCTCTCGGTCTTGACCGATTCTTCTCCTCAATTTTTCTGGTTTGACCTATCAATAAAGAGAAAGCAATGATCTTGTTACAAGATCTATGTGCTAGCACACTCTTGGAGGATCCTAAGGTGATAGGGAAGTGAGTTCGTGAGCTTGGAAGCTTGAAGCTTGGAGCTTCAATGGTGTCTCCCATGGCCGAACCTTGGAGAAGCTGAATCAGTCACCACCGTGCAGCCCCTCACACGCGCAGCTCACTGCCGAGCAAGGGAGAGCAGTTCGCACTCCATCTTTGTTGCATCTCTACCGATCAATGTGAGTTATTCCGCACCTCCTTTGATATGTATTCAACTCGTTTATGCATGATTTATGATCCTTGGGACTTGATTGAAACTCAACAATGGTATCTTGAGCTATTGGTTGCATAAAACGAATTTAGGGTTCTTAGCAAAATTTGGGACTTTTTGATTTAAGCATGATTTTGACAAATTGTTTGTTTAAGAATGTTTGTATATGAATAACTTAGAGTTATATGTAATCAATTTGAAGAAAAATTAATTGGATTGATTTTCCCCAATTTGCTTATTGTTGGCCAAAACTTTAATTTGGGTAAACTTGATTTTGAGCACGTTTAATGAAATTGGATGAATTAGAATGCTTAAATGTTGTTTAATTGATGATTGATTAGATCAATTTGATGAAAAAGTGTTGGAACAATTTTCCCCAATTTGCTTGTGATGGCCGAAAATATGAACCCTAATATTGTCTTGGATTTTTGATTTTTTGTTCATTGGATGACTTGCAAATCATTTGGGGATGTTGAATTTATGTTTAATTTGGTTCAATTGGATTGAATTTGATTTGGGCATAATTTCCCTCTTTGGCCGAGACACTTGAAGCATGAAATTGGGTTTGATTTTGATCAAATTATGTTGGACATGATTCATTGATGTTAAGCATGATTAATTGGACAAATTTAGTGTTTTGGAAACTTTTATTTGGGTAATTAATAATGCTATACACTTTAGGTAATTTAATTGGAAAATTTGGAATTTTTGAAATTAAATTATTGGGCCTTAAAATTGGATTTGGGCTTTTAAAGTTGTTATTGGGTTTATTGGACTTTGTTGTACAAAGTTGGTTTAGGCCAAAATTGGTTGGATCCAATTAGGCCCAAAACCGCTTCCAAAAGGCCCAAATGCGACTAATGAACCTTTAACGTTTAATTGGGCCTAATGGGCCTAAATTAATTTATGGGCTTATGGGGTAACTCCCGGATTGGATTTTGGTTATTCGGTTTGACCCGAGTTGACCAAAAGTCCACGCCTCAAGAAATTAATTAAAAGCCCATTAGACTTTAATTAAATTAATATTGGATATTAATCGGGCTTTGAGACCCGTAACGATTAAATTTGGAATTTAAGTCGTAAAGGTTTATTTTATAAAGTGTAATATTTAATTTGGAATTAAATAATGAATTAGAATTAAATACGTATTAAATTGGATTTAATCATGTAATTTAATTTTATTTGAGAAATCGTACTTTGAGTACGTGTTCGCAATACGAGTTTGACTCGAACAAAATCAAATCGTTGTTTGAACATTGGATGATCACTAATTATCAGATTAATTAATTTGATTAGATTGATTGATAACATGCTTGTATGAATACATGGTTGTGATGTTTGAATAATGTATATCGGATGGATATTAGTCGGGTGGGGCGATTTTGGAAATTGTGATAAATTTGATTTATTAATTGGACCTGCGTGTCCAGCCTTATCACCTCATATTCTTTGTATTCTCTTCTCACATATTCCCCTCAATGTAAATGAGGTTTCTTTAGAAGTGTAGTGTAACGGGTAGAAGAAATATTTGTGCTAGCGGGAGAGAGAAAGTGAGAGATTTGATCTAGGATCAATGTGTAAAATATCCATCCGCATATCATTATTATTTTATCATATGCGCTTTATTATGTGTTTAGAATGCATGTTTAAGGGTGTATGATGATGAGACCTTAACAAAGATAATTAAAATTGGTAGCCAATTTGCACACGAAAAACCCTCATCAAATATCATGCGTTTTTCCTTCCATTGAGTGATTCTTGCTCAAGATCCTAGATTGGCATGGGTTGTTGGCCAAAGTCAAGCCCTTGTCCGTCGAAGATGTGTTTGAATCACGAGGCTTTGTTCCATATTGGTGTCTTGTCCAAGTTGTGGTTTGTTGGCCAAAGTCAAGACCACTTCTTGTCCAACGACATTGATTACGAAGCTTCCATGTCAATGGGTCCACGCTTGACTGGGATCACTAGGTTTGTTGTGGCAAAGCCAAGGCCTAGTTGATTCAGAGGAAATAGGTTAGGGTATATATTGGATATATAGGCATATATATGATATATGTTTAGGACTTGGATGTCCACCTACTGGATCTAGGAATTGGATTGGATCCAATTGATCTTAGAGATCTACCTAGTTAATTATCATACAATTTATTGGCCAAAGTCAAGATTGTGTGATATTTAACGGGATCCTAGCCCACTAGGAAACACGGTTTCCCGAGTACTCGACAGAGGGTTAGAGGCTCGCCGAAAAATAGTGGGAGGCAAGAATTGAATTTGCAATATTCGTTCAATTACTCGCCATACGCGCTCATTCAAATTATTTCGTCGTAATATTAAATGTTAGTTGGACTAATATTTAAATTGTTGTTTTAATAAACAGTTGGACTGTATTATATTTGATTATATATAATTGGATTATATTAATCAATATATTTGAATTAATTAATTTCAGTTTACAGTTGATTTTATAATTGGATTATAGTAATCAATGTAATTGAGGTTAATTAATTTAGATTATATTTGATTATATAGTTGGACTATCATAATCATTATAATAAATAGTACCACAAATCGTTGACTAAATAGTTGGACTATTAGAATCAAGATATAAATGAAAGATTAATGTTTAAGACATAATCCTGGGTGAAAATGTATTTAAACGACTTTAATTTTCATATTGGGAATAAATAATAGGTTACTTTATTTGATAAAATAATTTATTATACCTTAAGCCCAAAATTAAGCAAAATAAGTAGAGCATAAAATCTTTGGAAGATTTATGTGATGATGACTTTAATGCTTAATTTAATATACTTGTCATAAATCTAATTTTAGATTTAAGAAGTATTAAAATTGTAATTTATAATTCTTGGAGAATTAATTGACTATTCTAGAGGAGATAAAGTCAAAGTTTGCAATTGGGTATGTAGCACGAGGTGCACATCGTTTCGATATTCTAAAAACCCAAGGCTTGGCCTAAGGTTCCTAAAATATTGAAAAGATAATTGACATATACCAAAGTGACTACCATTTGGATATGGCAGACACAAAGGAATTAAAGAAAGGGCGAGGCTCTAACTTTAAAAATATTTGTCAAAGTTATGTTCACTACTAGTATTGAAATTGGATTTTAAATACTTAGTGTGGTACATAAAATATATGTATTGATGTTCAAAATCCGCTATGAGCTGGATACTGACTTCAAGCCGAGATTTCTCTGCGAATCGGAAACGGGACGAAAGTCGCTGTTTCGACCGTAGATACCTAAGTTTAGGAACTACCATTTGGGTGTGTACTTAAATTAGGAACTGTTATAATGTAACTAGTTTGACTAGAGACATTATCTCTATATCAGTGTTTAATCCGTTACAGATAAAACCTTTATATTATAGAACACTAAGTGTTTTATTATATAAAGATGATACTGAGATAAATACATTAGATGTAAATAACAGAATTTATATTTTGAATATAAATAAAATCTCAAACATATAAAATGACAAATAAATAGCTCAAATTGATTTGATCAATAGAGACTTATTTGTGGCATTGTTGTCTAGGACACAATTAAACTAGACTCGTATATCCACACTTTTGAAGAGTGGGTACTAGTTCTGATTTGACTATTCAAATAAGGTCTGCGAATCTAGTTTATTAGGTAAAGTACCTAAAATACTATTTACTTGGTAATAGTATAAGGGCCACCGACCTGTTAGCCCTATTCATGGTGAAGTAAGTGGGCCCATATCTAGCTAGGCTAGATGTGAACATGAATATTTCGTGACCTTAAACGGATGTGGCATCACGTTATGGTTATGTGTTTCTTTTGAAGAACACAAATCAGAAACTTTTAGAGTTTCGACACGAAATAGACAAACAGATCGGCTATAGTATTATACCGTCACGGTAAGACCGTAATGGAAAATACTTAAGCAATAAGTTTCTTATATACTTGAAAGAGTATAGTATTCTTTCAAATGGGGACTCCTCTCGGAACACGTCAAATTGACGGTGTGTCCGAACGGATTAACCGAATCATGTTAGACATGATAAGGCTAATCATGAGTCGCTCTGAGCTATCATTTCCTTCAACGGATAAGTTTTAACAGTGCAATAACTTATTTAGAATAAGGTTCCATATAAATCTGTTTGACAGATGTCATATAGGATATGAACAGGGAAGAAACGAGGTTTCTCATTCCTGATAATTTGGGTATGCCAGGCATAACGTTTGGATGATACCAAACTAAGGACCCAAATTGGATAAGTGCCAATATAGGTTATCGTAAGGGAAACCATAAGTATAGTACTTATAAATCTCACATGAGAACAATGTGATTGTTGCTCACCATGCGGTTTTTCCTGAGAGGAATACCGATATGCAGTGGTCAGTGGGAGGATAATGATACTCGATGAAAATCGGAGTAATACTGTTCAAGGCACAAGGTCCGTAATGGAACACAAATAGTTCATCAATGATGAATCTGTACCATTAATCTTCGAATACACAAGAACTGAGTAGATCGGATAGAGTCAGAAAATGACCTAGTGTATGGGTTTCTGATCTAACCTCATAAAGATGTCAATCTTATGAAGGTATATCCACCGACTACGTTTTGAGGAAGTGATACGAGGTATCGACTCCCTATTATGGCAAAGTGCCATGAATCCGAAATGGATTCCATATATAACAACTATTTTGGATACTAGTTGTTGTACCACAAGGCATTGTGCCTATTGGTACATTAAACGTCTTCAAGGAAGACATACATGGAAGGCAACATACCAACGTACAAAGCTGGGCTTTTGACGGAAAGGTATCGTTATCAACATTGTGTTAATAACGGTTCAACATTTTACCTGTTGCCATGGTAAATCCATTTTGAAGATGCTTGTTGATAACTGCATATTTCATTTATGAAATGTGTCAGTTGCAGATCAAAATCGCTTTCCTGAAAAGGAAACCTTTTGGAGGATGCTTACAACATCCTGACGATTTTGTATAACCGACAAACAAGGTTTGCGGGTTATTCGATCCATGTTTGGATTGAAACAAGCATAAGGTTCTTGGAACTGACGTTTTGAAATAATCATAATGGTTTATGATTTGACTCAAAACGAAATAATTCTTGTGTATATAAGGAGGTTAGTGGGAGGGCACTGACAATGAAATTCCCATAAAGCAATTGGTGAAAGCTTGGCTTTCATAGATATTCTTTCATAGAAATTCTCCGTAGAATTCTGGGGAGTAACAACCTTTATTCAAGGAATAAAGATCTACAGGGATAGATTTGGAGTTGTTAACACTCTCTGGAAATTGTACATTTAAAATGTACTTGTATTGGTGTCTCATACGCTTCGAGTATATGGAGTCACAATCGGGTCAATCCAAGTGATAGTCATTGGATTGAAGTTAATGACATCTATTAGTATCTTAGAGAACTAAAGATGTTGTCTTAAATAATGGAGTAGGAGAACTTGAAGTGACTAGGATCACTGCTGCAAGTTTCCAAACCGGTAAATACTGCGGTACTATAAAGTTTGAATAACGGGACAATGATCTGGAAATCTTCCGAGCAAGATAACTGTTGCCGAATAAACAACTAATGCGGATTATTGCTGCAGCTGAGGCAGCAATAGAAGCCATTTGGATCGAAAATAAATCTAATTAGATTAGATATAGTTCTTTTAGCAGCTGAGCTAGGCGTCAGTACAGGCTAAGGAATTAAATGCTTTCAGTTGGTACACGAGTTTACCCCCAAACTCTGTACAGAATTGGCAGCAATTAGAGCCACTTTTTCCCAGTTTTACTGGGCGGATCCAGAGGTCACCATGGCTGACTTGGCTAGACTCAAACAACAGCCAGGAGAGTCTGCCGAGAAGAAATCTTCCTCTTCTAGCTTCCACAGGGACATTGATGTAGCCGCTCCTTAACTCATGAAAGCAAGTTCCACGGCCGGATTTGTTGAGCCAAGATCAGAGCAGAGGAAGCAGTGTCGCATAAGACATTTCCTGGGAAGCTGAATCGAGCGTTTTCCGGCTACTGGAAAAGAGGGTAGGTAGGGAACGAGGCTAACTCCTACAACTCAAAGGCAGGGTTTGCTTGCCCATACAGCACGAGGGAATGACTACAACGCTGACTCTAGAACCTGACTTGACTTATGAATATGAAAGATCCTGGGGACTGAGCGCGCTTCCTCTATTTATCCCGTGGCAAAAGAACCCTCCTTACTTCTACAAGGTATACTTACGCTTACTTTGCAACTTCTGGCACCTTCTCGCCTTACTTGATAGCACGTGGAATGACTAGCTCTTGCTACAGAACTAGCACTTGGGAGTAAGAAACTTATGGTTCCGATAGAGGTGGAATAGAGCTTGGTTCTGGTCCCGGCACTCGATGAAGATGAACATGCAGGTGGCTCGCCCTTGGTTCAGATGAATGAGATGGCTTAGGGGCTCACCTTATCTCGTGAGTCACCTAGATTAATCCCCTACTAAGTTAAAAAGGAGCATAATGGACGAAGTTGACTAAACGGATTCCTTTACTTTTTCTTTGAGCATTTTCCGCCAGGTCCGGTGTCTAAGAAGCTCTTTAGTCCGTCACCAAAGGAAAGTGGTCCAATTGATTGTTTCCTCTCTCCTGTCCATCGAAGGTAACCTGCCAGTCAAGCATTTCCAGCTTGCCTTGGGCAATAAGCCCATTAGCTACATCAGAGGGGAGTACCTTTATCCATCGAGTAGCTCTCCTCCATCTCTTCCACTCCAGGGCATATTGGCTCATCCAATTTTTAATGAGATCTAGCTCCCTCTCAGTTAGTATGTTTTGGAACAT